>OZ023314.1:33315749-33378249 GCA_964007375.1 Ophion obscuratus
TAAAGATTAAAGGACTAAGATAAAATGAGGAGCTGGCAAACAAAACCAGACTTGTCCACATGGCGTTAATTTTTTTTAAATTATTGTGACGTCGCTTTTTTGTTTCAGATCAACCGGGTGCCCAAATCCAGTACACTGTTGCGCCCCTCACGTTCAAAGGTCCTTTACGAGATTGTTTATAACTTCTTCAATTATTAACATGTTTTATTATTATAATTTGGTACACTACTTTTTTGATGTACATACAAATAAATGTGACAACCGATATTTCAATCATCTTACGCATTCCTTCAAATGAATATTTTTAAATAACCCTCATTTTCGGATTGGCACAGTAGCTTAAACCCTTAATGGCAGATACGAGGTAAATATACCATTATATTTGGTAATATGAGTGGAATATGAAGAAGCTTCGGAGTGCTCCCTTTTCCCCATATATTCATCTCGCAAATATCTTCTGGTGAACGACGTTTGTCAAATTAAATTGAAAAATGACTTTGAAATTTGTTGTTAAACAAATGGAATAAAAAATTGCTGATCAAAAAAAGAAAAACTGAAAACATATGTAAAAATGTGTTCACTAAAAAAATGGAATTAAATAATGAACATGAAATATGTCGATTGAAAAATCAAATTGAACAAAAACCATGAAATTCGTCGATTATAAAATTAAATTAAATAACTAACACAAAATTATCCGAGTTACAAAATTGAATGAAAAAAAAATCGTTTTTAAAATGCTTTCCATGATGCACAAGTTGCATTATCATGAAAGTTATTCACCACTCATCTCATACCGAATCTATAATCGAAGTTTCAAAAATAAAACATTGCATGCAACTTTTCTCCGTCCATTTTTGGGATTAGAGAGTTGGTCACACTTTCACGAGGAGCGATCACGTTCAACTGATGCACACTCGCATTTTTACTACATATTGGAGACTCGTACTCGCCTCGACGCTAGAGAGCAGCTGCTCCACAAAAGATGAAGGAAAGGAAGCTGGACCATAAATTAGTGAATTACAACCATGCGATACGGCTTTGACGTAATTTCCAAGAGAAAAGTGTGCAAATAGGAGACTCCTGGAGGAGCTGGAATGCGATTCCCGTAAAAGCTGGACTGAAAAGGATTAAAGGGACAAGCAGGGAAAATGATCTTTCTCCCTCAGCATATAGACGTGTAGGTATCAATGTGACGTTCTTTCTTTTCCACTCTTCGAACGCATACACTCTTGCAGCTACATTTGAAGAGTTCCATCCAATTTTGAGAAAGCCCATCAACATAGCCGCCTGACCATCATGCGAGACTTGGTCCCCGGGATGCCACACGTTGGACGCAACAGCAGCGATCGTCTGGATGAAAATGACCCCCGATGGACCGTGGTCAATCGACCAGGTATCACGTCTTGAGTTTCACTACACAATATCGCCACCAGCTCGCATCGCCGTATGAGGCGGTCAAGCGAGAAATTTGTCTGACACCTAAATGGTCGACAGCATCGGCAACAAAATGACATCTTTTGGATATCTTCCAGAAGAAAGGTTTCGGAAGGTAGAATGTTGGAACAAATGAAATCGTTTAGTTGGTAGCAGGAAAGGTAACGTTCCTTCTTCCGTTCAATGTCGCCTTTGAGTACCCTCGTAATTAAAGCCACTGTCGCCCGAACGTAAAATGTAACGGATCGAATGAAAGGGGCCGCATTGGAAAGTGGAATGAACAAAGAGATTACGGAACTGTGATTCATAATTAATTACGGGCACAAGGAGATTACAGCTATCCGGATTAACGGAGTGGAGCTTTGGCTCGCCAGGTTTTTTGTTCTGTCGTCTCTTCTCTCAGAGCCCACTGCGTTCGATCAAATATTTATGTGCTTGCAATAATGCCGTGTAATATTCATCGGGAAGTCGAGACACGTCGTTCATCGAGCACGAGATCGGAAACGTTGCAGTAGATGTCAGTGCTCCCGATTCTGATCGATATCAACTTTCGACCGGAAACGCACTAACGACGTTTCCATCCGGCTCCCTTTCGATATAAACGACCCAAAGGCAGGCTGCCTGCCTTCGTTATTGCGCAATGACAGTTGTCATTTATTCCTGAATGCGTTATCGAATACTTCGGAAATCTAAAAGTCAGCTCTCGTCATTCACTTCTTGAAATCTCCTGGAGAATAGTACGTTGAGGTGCGGGCTGAGGACATCAAATAGTTTGCCATGTTATTTCCGAAGATTTTAATGGATCTATGCAGCGTTCTCGAATGAGAGATCATTTTATATTATTGTTGGTAGATTATTAGTTTGGAGGAATCGATCTTTTTGTTTAGACCAAAAACTGATGCAGAAACTTCGATGTTGATGGAATTGAAGTTTACTAACGTCATTAAATTAACAATTTATCAAGATTTACACAAAAAATCAAGATTTTTAATGAAAAATGGAAATACATCAGCATTTTGTACCCAAGACATTTCTTTACTTGAACGGCCTCCGAGGTGGACTTTTTTTAATTTGAAATCGAGCCGGGAACAACTTGCCGAAGTGTTTCTTAATATGGACCCGAAACACTAAAGACTATAGAAGAGTATTGAAGATTATGCAAAACATTTGTTGAAAAAAATATACCGCTAACATGATAATCATTTTAAAAAAATGCAAACGCTAATGTGTGAAATTTCTTCAAATTTTTGGAAAAGTACGAAAGATAATGTTTTCGAAAAAATGCGCGGGTGAGTAACTCTTCCAATTTCTAGACAAGCAATGAAGATTTTTGCAAAATATTGCAGAGAAATTTTGCAACAATCTTATAAGTAAAAAATGCACGAGTACATCATTTTTTCAAACTTCTAGAAAAGTACTATGTTCGAATGTTTGAACTTTTTTGAAAATAAAAGTCTGCGGGAAGCTACATTGCACGCCGATTCGCCACTCCCGCGGCGACCTTGCTGTAACACTCTGCCACAGCTCCGTAATTTTGATGATGAATCAATTTAAATAAATTGTTTCGTATACTTAAGTATACTATTGAAGTATACCTAAAGTTTGATAATTGTGGAATAATTATTTGTATGTTTGAAAAATCCCTCCATATTGCTTATTTTTTCCTGTCTAAATGTACATCCCGCCTTAAATAAGCAAACCGCCCGAGTCGAAATTTAGACCCTCCTTTGAATGCTCGAGAACCTATTTCCTTTGTAACGCACAGACCGCCGCCCTCCTTTGACTCCCCTTGAACCTATATGGAGAAATTTGCACCGTTGGCGACCCTCCTTTAGCCCTACTGAACCTTCTATTCAACCTCCTGAGCCTCCTTTAGGCCTATGCGCTCGGCTTGCGTGAACCTACACAACCTCGTTTTGGCCTAAAGTCCTATCTGTACCCTACAGAACCTCCTTTGAATCCAAAGCAGAAGGAAAATGAAAGATTGGATCCAAAGGAGGTTCTGTAGGGTCAAGCTATATCTGAAAAATAAATTATATGTGTGAATTAAAAATATGATGTTTGATTATTTATTATAAGATTGATTTATTAAATCGAAACATATACATACATTGTCACAACTATAAATTATTTCGTGTAACTTAAAAAAACGTTATATTAAACGTATACTATATATGCACTATAGTATAGTACAAATATAGTATACGTTAGTAGTCCAGTAAAGTACGCTGGTACTACATTTGTTTGTGTGTTTTTAAGTTTATTTCATTATTATAAATAAATGATATATAGTTTATCTGAAAATATTTTTTAATTATAATTATCCCTTCTTTGGAATATCGGTGAACTGCGGATGGGAGAGAAGGGGGGGAGCGGAGGGCAGCATATTGAAGTAGGCTTAAAGGAGGGTTAGTAGGGTCAGAAGAGGTTTAAAGGAGGGCTAGGAGGCTCTGCGAGCCACCGGTGAAAGGAGTCAAAGGAGAGTTAGTAGGGCGAAAGGAGGTTTAAAAGAGGGTCTGTAGGTTTGCGTAAGCATTAAATCAGGCTCACTAGGGTTTAAAGGAGGTTCAGATGAACCTACTAAACCTCCTTTGAGTGAAAAAGTCCAATTTCTGCCACTTTTGGAGGTTCAGTAGGTTCTGATATACATGTTTTTGAGATTTCCATTTGAACCTCTTGAACCTCCACTGAATGACAAATTGGGATCGAAAGGAGGTTTAAAGGAGGGTCTAAATTTCGACTCGGGTGGATGTCACTTTCTTCCCCCGTAAAATTCGACTACGTGCATGCGTAGTGATTTTCCCTCGTTCCGGTCAATTAACCAGTCTGCGCGCAATTAGGTTTCAATCTAAAACTCGTTAAATATACGGGGCACGAATTAATCGGGCGACAAATAGGCGATTAATGATTTATACGGGGGTTTTGGTATGTGGAGAACACACGGGACGCGTGACCCCTCCGAGCAAATAAGTGATTGCTGAATCGGTGACCGTTGAATGTTTAACGACCCCGATTGCTTGCGAGCCGTAACTGTCTACAGCACCCGAGAATTCACAAACAACCGCAAAAGGGAAAAAAGCTTCGGAAAAAAATGCGAGAAGTCCGACCTGAAAAACAACCCTTGGAAAGCATAGCAAAGAAAAAGTTAAGATCAAAGCTCACGTTGCAAAAGAAATATCGCCAATGAGAGGAGTCCAGAGGATCGTCAACCGGAGGAACCGTGTAGCCGTTGCAACGGTAGGACAGGATGAATGCGGAGAAGGGTCGCATCGGTCAACCCCTGTGACAACCCTCGGACACTCTGGCAGCCGCGCTATCTTTGTGTGTACACGTACTTAGAACGAGCCCAGAACTACAACCCTTATTTTTGCCGACCCTCCCTCGTGGTCGAGTGGGCTTTAATGAAGCTACCCACGACGCGCATTCGCCGCAAACTCGACAAAATAACGAGCCCCCGAGCCTTCTCTATTCCTCCCTGTAGCTCTCACCGCATCAGATGGAATAAAATTTAGTACTGTCCACCGCCTTCGTACCCTCTCTCATACCCTGCTACCCCGCGTTTCTCTTTGTTTTCCTCCGACGATTAACAGGTTAAAGTTATTTTATCACCAATGTTTTGCCCCCTGTCGCATTCCTCTTCGCATTCACTGCCGCCCGGCTCGATACTTTTTCTTTGCTTCTCTCGTCTCAGGATATATGCGGATTTCATTCGGTCGTCCTTAGCTCGACGCTCGGGAATACTTTTTCGTCAAGTATTCAATTATGGGTAACAAATTACGTTTCCGAGATATTTCGTAATATTAATTATAATTTTATTTATTTATCATTTTAACCATAATGTACATTTTAATTTTAAGTATAATTTCAAATATAATTGTAATTTTCATTATAATTTAAATTATAATTTTAAATCTAATTCAAATTATAAATATATCATAATTTCAGCCATAATTTTAATTCAATATTTTAATGTTCCTTGGCAGCCTCTTAAGGGGAGATATACACCTAGGAGCCTGAAAAAGTCATTTTTGTGAATTTTTCCAAGGAAAATCATTTGAAATTTCGGATTGAGGTTTTAATTATCTAAAAGTATATACATTCAAAAATATGTTTAATTTTCTTTATTTGAAAATATCAAAAATATACAAGGATATTGTATATTTTGTATACTTACAAATTATTAATAAATATACAAGGATATACTTACAAAATATTATAAAAATATCCAAGGATATTGTATACTTGAAGCGTCGTAAAAAAAATCTGCATATACGATATCCACTGGCGTTTCTTCAAAAATCATCTGAAAAAAAAAACAAAAAGATTATTAAATTAGGTACTATAATCTAGTACTCGTCATAGCCGATTTTGAAAATATCGATTTGTGACAAAATGGCGGACTTTTGAACATAACCAGTGATTTTTGGGCCAAAAATTAGTTATTATTTTGCCCTACAAAACAAAAACTAAGTAAAGGAAAAGAATCCTGTGATAAGTACTAGATAATGGTGTACAGAATAACCTCAAAAAACCGCAAGGCAATCGGTTCATTGGTTTTCGAGAAATTTTGGGTACCGATTTGAAAAACGTGGTTTTGAAAAAAACGCGTTTGAAAATTTGGGAATGAATAAATCATGAAATTTGTCAACTTACATGGAATCATCGATTCCAGGCCCATAGTGTAGGTCTTCTACGGTCGACGGAAGGTTCATAGCTTCTAAATCCTCGACCTCGACCATCTAGGTGTATATCTGCCCTTAATAATTATGAACATTCATCATTATTATTGATTATGATTCATTTATTTATTTATGATTATCCATTATGGTTTTTTTTAATGCATTTCTTATTATAATTCATTATTACTTACTTATTTATTCATTGAATAAGTCCAATTAATGAAATTACCGAACAATCGCCCAAACGTTCCAGTTACAATAATCCATGAATCAATTTATTTATTATTAGTCCTCATTATTTATTACTTTTCTTTATTTCACATTATTTATTTTCATATTATATGAAACAATATGATATAATATTATAGCGCGCGTCGCACGTGTGCACGTGCAGTGTGTACTAAAAGCCAAACGATGACAAAAGAAGGCACTAAAAAACTGACGTTACGTAGGAGGAAAAAAGAATAATCGAAGAGCGCCACCCATAAGAGGGAAAAGCCTCATCTCGAAAGTAACTTTTCCCGCCCCGAGTGATTGCCAATTTTTTACGAAACTTTTTCTTACGCGCATTCCGCATTAGAGACAAGCGGTCTCGCGAGGTACGCGTGTACAACTTTTCCCACGTCAGTGTCTCTAAGTTTCACCGCGCAACGGGAAAGAAGGAAAACCTTAAATTCCTGCGGGATGGACGATGATCGCGATCGTTGTGCGATCATCTCCTAAACTCAGCGTAGAATTGTACCGCAAGCCTGATCTGCGGGCTCATAAATTTTTAATCGTATCTCATGGTCTTTTCTGGTCGTTTGGACATGCGATTGAGATCTTTTGCCTCGTGGAAAGGATATCCCATTATTTTTTTTACCGAGCCACTTGCTACCCTGACTTCCGATGGCCTCAAAGAAAATCGACGAAAACATTCGAGCTTTTTTTTCTTCTAAAAAATAAAATAAATAAACCTTATAAGTTTTTCTCACAAAAAACTCTCTGAAAGTTTCAACGTACTTTTTGTCTGCAATTGAAAAATGTTTTAACCGGAAGTTCCTTTCTTTTCTGATTCCCGAGACGCTGTTCATGGGGCACGTTCCAGGCTCCATGGGTTGAGTAAATACTATATGAAATTGTAATACGAGATGTACGTGTCGAAAGTACCGAGCGCGAATTCGTACGTATTATGTACATATATACGTAGAATGTGCCGTGCTCGACGAGCTAACGGGTCACGAGCACTCCTGATCGTCGCCGAAGTGAGTTCGGAGTGTTGGCGCTCGCCAGGAACGAGGGGGATGAGGGCAGGACAAAACGTTACCAGAGGGTCAGAGATCACGTGGATTTTGGCTCGGACGTACCCCCCCCCCCTCTCGCCGCTCTTCGCAGCGTTCTCTTATTTCGAGCGAAGGACGTTTCCATAGCACACCACTGGCGAATGGCATTGCAGAGGCGATATGGCCGCGGGCACCGTCCGAATAACTTCTAGGACTCGGAAACCGACGGGCAACGAGGGCGCCCTTGAGCTCGTGTACGTATGTGTACATGTAAACTGCCATTGAGAATCGACATTAAGAGGTGCGAGGGGACCTGTAAGCGAGGAAAAAAATCTGCTGATTTTCATGATTTTTTTTAAGGGGTTAGGCCACAGTAACGGGTATGAAATCATGTGCGAATTTAATTTTTTTTCGTATGAAAAAGTGATTCACTCATAAAATTAATTACACATCTATTTAGTATGAATATCAAGATATTAAAAAATATATATATTTTTTTTTTCGATGTACAAAATGGCCGGCTCGAAACTTTCCGAAACAGCTTTTTTTCCAATTGGCGTGGCAAATAACTTCAACAATTTTCACTCGATTTACTTCAAGTTTAAAAGTTATGTTCCTAATTGCATTTCGCAGAGAAGTAAGTACGGAATTTCTGATTAATCGAAAACTTTTCATTTTATGAGCAGTTTATGAGCAGTTATAACGAAATTTTCACTGAAAATTCATTTCTTAAGTTCAAATACCTGGAAAATTTTGAATAAAACAATATTGTTTAAATTCCGTACGTGCTTCTTGAGTCATTCTAATGTAGATTGACGAGAATTTTTGTTTTTTGTTCTAGGTAAAAAATTATGGATGCTAAATGTCACGCCACGAAGCGTCTAAAAAAACAAAAGAAAATATTAGTAGTCGCCCATTTCGTACATCGAAAAAAAATATATATACACATATTTTCTACCAGCTTGATATTCATACTAAATTGATGTGTAATTAATTTTGTGAGTGAATCACTTTTTCATACGAAAAAAATTGTTAAATTCGCACATGATTTTGTACCCGTTACTGTGACCCCTTAAAGGAAAGATTTCTTCACCATTTTGGAGACTTGGGGTATATTTTGTTACTACTTTTACTCCTGCATGATATTTTTTTTATTAATCTCTAAAAATGACGCAGGTATGGCACGGTTTCCTAAACTGTATTATCAAAACTGGCGTGACGTATAGCTAAAAAACTAATCGACCGATTCTGATGAAATTTGGTATAAATCTTTCTAACCTGATTATTCAAAACATGACCCTGAAAAAGGAGCTGGCGAACAGAACCGGACTTGTCGGGGAAATGACTTCTTTACAGGAGAGGTCTCGAACCAAAATAACCAAGTAGAGATGAGTTAGAATTTTTAGGCTTTAATATATGAAGGCTTTTTCAAAATGTAAGCCTGGACCTGGCTTTAGTTTAATAAAAACATTAACTACCATGTGTTTATTTTTATTTTTATTTCCGCTTTTAAATGAAAATCTTATGGGCATAGCCGATTATGAAATAAAACAGATTCTTTGAGTTGGATACAATTTTGTTTTTTATTATCAATTTAATAATCCTACACAAACTCTTCCATATCAGGCATACAACAATCACATTCGATGTCATCATCGTCATCACTGTGGTCATATGTGACAAAATTTTCATCCAGCCAGCCATGGTCGAGTCTGTTTCTGCTTGAAAAAGCAGTTTTTAGCCAATTTTCAGGTATTTAGAGCCTGAATTGATGCAAAACATTTGGGGAGCTACTAGAGGTGTGCTTGAACAACACGAAAAAAAACATTTGACGTTATGTTGACAGGTCGGGTTCTGTTAGCCAGCTCCTCAAATGGTTTTGAAAATAAAAAAAGTATTTTTTATTGCAAAATGAAGCCATTTGTTCGGAAAATTCAATCGATTTGTTTCAAAGTGTACCATTTTATAGATTTTATACATTTTTAACTTTTTCTTGATTCATATTTTGCGTATGAGTGGTAATGGAAGAAAAATCTTCGTCGATTTTTTTTTTCAGATTAATCCCGCCGACGCCGTGTGTCATGCGGTCTGACAACATCCCCTGCAATCGCTTTACAAGACCGTGCCATACCTCCGCCATTTTTAAAGATTAATAAAAATCCATGTACCGTGCCATGTAACAACCAAAAGTAGTAATAAATCGTACCCTAACAAGGAAAGGTTGCGAGGTAAATCTAAATCGAAATCGATCGGATCGCTCTTCGATTTCGATGCAATTTGGCATGCTTGTAAAATGGGTGAAAATAGGCGGCACGTATTTTTTTTATATCTGAGGAACCCGATTTTTAAGGGGTGAAACGCACCCTCAAAAATAGGGTTTATTTTGTTTTTCGTCGATAACGTTATCGTTCTCATCTCCAATGTACAGTACACCAAAAAATAAACATTGTTTCAATTTGAAATTTCTCATATCTCGTACCTATAAAACGTTATCGACGAAAAACCAAAAACTGTATCGCTTATTTTTACCTATTATACAAGCATGCCAAATTTCGTCGAAATCAGAGAGATAGACCCCGCAACCTTTCCTTGTAAGTCCAAAAAATCGTGAAGCAACCCTGCCTCTAAAAAAAATCATGAAAATCAGCAATTTGTTCTCCCCTAAAGGTATCTCCCCCTCAACTATTGGGCGGCAAGTTCTACTCCGCAAGTTGCATTCCAAACAAACGATTATCGCGTATTCGAGGCCCCGACGATATCCTTGGCTCGTGTATACGTGCACGAAAAATGACACTTCTGGGACTATATCCTTGTATGCAGTTGTGCATCCTTGAAACTTGGTCCGTATCGAACGGGCTTTATCCACTGTTCGCTTGCCAGCCAGTAGTACAGATCAGCGAATAGTTCGACCTCTCTGTGTTCGGAGTTAAATCCTACGCTATTAATTATACGATTCCATCGGCAGTATCGGGGCCGCGTTGTACGCCGCAAGCAGTCTCTCGTGTCGACCAGCCTTGGCGGAAGCCGATACTTGGAGGGGTGACTGCTTGCCCGCGCACTGGCTTTCGCACCAAGCTACCGTAAAAGGGGCTTTAATTGACATTTAAATGTGTTCAAATTTGTTGTTCAAGTTTATTATAATGTTGCTAAAATTGATTGTAATGTCGCTCAAGTTGATTTTGATCTCAATGATAATTATAAGACTGATTAATTGCCTATAATAGTGCCCTAGGTTTTATTTTTATGTAAAAAGTTTCTTTAATAGAGATGATAATTTGATTGTAATAATAATAATCGAGTTTTATTTGCACAACTTGCTTTACAATTTGTTTACAAAAACAATTTGATTGTAAAAATTCGTTGTTTTTCATTTAATTCTTTGTATATAGCATAAATCATTATTTTTTTATCAAGATGAAGTCAAAGTAACCCTTAATCTTTGACATAAGTGGCATTTTAATGTTACGTCAAAGAATCATCACACTCGAGGTTACTTTGACACTTATAAAATATATATATATGTAAAATAGAGAAGGGGAGGGGGGCTTAAATTTCTTATACATTTTGATCGCGAAAGGACACATTATTCTATTAGAGCAAAAAAGTTGGAGGTCAGGATGTTAAAAAAAATTGCCTACCTACAAAAAACTTCCAAAACCTGTTCAAAGTAACCCCTTTTTACGGTACCCAGCGGGCGCCAATTTTACCGAGTTGGCGGTGGTAAACGCTTTTGTCGACACAGTTTTTGTACAGTTTCCCCGTGCCCTCGAGCGTTTTTAGGAAACAAGGGCTGTGGGCGACACTCCGGGGATTCTGAGGAACGGGAAATAGTGAAGAGACATTGTACATTGGAAAAATAATATAATATGATGATTACATTATAATACGTGTTGTTGAGGAATCGGCTTCGATTCGGCCAATGAAAGTTTCCAAGGTCGTGATGAAAAAAAAAATTTCTTACGTTTCGATCCTTGATTCGGATCCTCTTCAGAATTTTATTTGTTTTATGAATTATGAGATACAAATCCTATAGATAGAGTTTACAAGATTTTGTATAATTGTGCTTTGTGTTATAAACGAGTTATAAATGTGTTATAATGATTTGCGTAAATTATATGTTAGTTTTTTCCCTAATTTGAATCATAGTGATGTTGCATGAGCAATTTTTTGTAATATGTTAATTTATTCTCTTTGTTGATTAAAAAAAGCTGTTAAAAAAAATCTGAACATGGCACAGGTACTTTATAACTCTTGACACGGCATTGCCAAAGGTTCGTTCTCCCTCTCTCCTGAAAAACTAAGTTCGCCACTTAGTTTCTCTCGAACACTCAGAGACTTCACTACTCCACATGTAGAACAGAGAAAATTTCTAGTTTTCTTCCTTGTGCTTGCGAAGATATAGTTATTTTTATTTAAAAATCGAAAATTTCAATTGGTAAATATTACATTCACAGGACATTTTGTTAATTAAAAAAAAATTCACAGATCGAACTAAAGATTCTCTTATAATGCTAAATCTTCACAGATAATCGAAATCGCCAAAAAACGATAAGTTCTTTCAATCAATTGGAAATAAAGGGTCTGAATCAATCCTCCGATTCACCTTCATGAAACAGTATTGGACCAACATAAATACTGTCTATTGTAATCATCTTCCAAGCACAAACAAAAAAACTGGAAACATCGACAATATTCTGATTCGTCATTGGACATATTTCTGGACCTAAAAATCTGTAATAGATAATATCTCTCACACACCATTCTTGTCACGCAACAAAAAGAATAAATTAACATATTACAAAAAATTGCTCACGCAACATTACTATGATTCAAATTAGGGGAAAAAACTAACATATAATTTACACAAATAATTATAATACATTTATAACTCGTTTATAACACAAAGAACAATTATACAAAATCTTGTAAACTCTATCTATAGAATTTGTATCTCATAATTTATAGAACAAAAAAAAATTCTGAAGAGGATCCGAATCAAGGATCGAAACGTAAGAAAAACTTTTTTCCATCACGACCTTGGAAACTTTCATTGGCCGAATCGAAGCCGATTCCTTAATGACACGTATTCATCAACACGGCCGCACACTACTCGTACGAAATTACATTATAATATAAAGTAAAAATGGAAAAAACCGAAATAATTACGCAATTATAAAACTATGAAATAAAATTCCAGAAATCTAAAACATGATAGAATTACAACATTCTAAAACAAAATTATGAAATGATAAAGCTATTGAATAGAATAAGATCGTAAGATTATACAATTATATAATTATTATATATCGTTGAGATAAATTGTTCTCAAACTCGCAAAATTGCAGAAACTTCATGAACGGGGACACCCAACTATTAAACGCTTTGAAGAATAGACGTTAAAACCGAAAATGCTAGATTCAAGCGTGGGTTGAGTCACAATTGAGTTTTAATGGAAAGTTGGGAAATCAATTAATTATGAAATAAAATTATAGAATTATAAAAAGAAGTTAAAAATGTGAATGAAATGAAATTATAAAGATGTAAAGAAAGATTATAAGTTAAAAAATAAAGTTTTCAGATGATGAAATTATTAAAAAATTATATATCCCTGAGATAAATTGTTCTCAAAGTCGTAAAATTGGAGAAACTTTATAAACGAGGATACTCATATACTAGAAGCATTGACAATAGACGTAAAACGGAGAATATCGGTTTTGATCGAAAATTAAAAAAAAATGAATCATAAAATGATCAAATAAAATTATAGAACTGCAAAAGGAAATTACAGTACTACCTCTCTAAGAGAGCCCTCGCTAAGAGAGAATTTCCCCGCCGTTCCGCTTGAGCGCATTTTATGGCTTCCCCCACCTAGCTCGAGCTGTCCAGTGTACCCGAGGCCTCTCGAGTTTGTCGCGGACAACTCGATAAGAGATCGCGAGCGATTTCAGAAAATCGCACGTCGCACGATTGTCAAATGGATAATATTCCTTTGTATAATAATATATACGTTTAAGCCGTAAAGTCGGAGAAAAAAACATGCACCATAATTAAATTTCAAGTAGTAATTTAATGCAAGTGAAATATATTTTAATAGACATTAACACAGCATAGAATATTACATACTTACGCATGAAACGACGAAACGCCAGTACACTTTCCGCAACTCGTTTACAGTTTTCTCAACACTTTCGTTCGCGCTCTCGTATCGAGTTCCAGTGGAGAAACACATACACGCTACCACATGCGCGATTTTCGAGCGCGCTAACCTAGCGGTGGGGGAAGGCTTCGGCGACGAATTTCTCGAGAATTTCTTCCCCTAACCGCCCTAGACCGCTCTCTTAGAGAGGTAGTACTGTATAAAATTATCAACGTTTTGTAAAAAATCTTTTTAAAAAGTTGTGTAAACAAACCTCGATTTGATTAATTGATGAAAAATGAAAAACTTAAAACAAAATTCTAAAATTAAATTATAAAGTTATGAAATGTACTTATAAAGTTATAAAATAAGATTCTAAAATTATAAAATACAATTTACAGATTATAAAATTATAAAATAATTATATATCCCTGAGATAAATAGTCTTAAGAATCGCAAAATTGAAGGAACTTTACGAGGACATCCAAATATTAGAACCTTTGAGAAATAGGCATCGAAAGCGAGAATATCAGATTCGAGCGTGGGTCGGATCACAATCGAGTTTCCCATAGTTAAACATATATTACGCCCACGTAACGGTATCTCTGACATTTTCGCCACTCGTGGGCGACTAGTCGCGCGGTTCCCGCTCTGTGTGCATTTACACATACAGGTATACATTTAATATACGTGTACCCGGCGGTGCGGTGGCTAGGGGCGGGGGAGAAGAGGAAGGAAGAAAGAGATACTGTAGGTAAACGTATACAGAGACGGAATAGCGTAGCACGTACCCATCGATATTCCATTCCGTCGACTATCCATGCATCGATACTTCTTTTATTAGAACGTGCGAGCGCGAAAGCGCGAGAGAGACGGGCAGAGATGGGGTGTGAGTGAGACGGCAGACGGGAGTCATCAATCTCTCGTCGAGGAGGTTGAAACCCCCGAGTTATGTATAAAGCTACACATCCACGTACGACCCAGCACGATGTATTAAAACAATACATTTTCAGAGACGATAGATTATCATTTTTTTGCAATGACGTTTTTACTCGAAAAATATCAAATTTATTGATACGCGGATATTGTATCGTAAACACACGAGGTTTTTGACGTTGAAGCGTTTTTTTCGATCTATTTATTTTTTCAAAAATACTTTAGTCGACGCTGCTTCGATATTAAGGGGTCTTCTCAATTTAGACACCTAAAAAGGCTATTTTCATGAATTTTTTGATAGGTTTATATTATAGATATTGATATAAAGGTTGTTGAATTTTCGAAATACATTAAAAAAACATTCTTATGTATTTATGTAACTCAAACAAACGCGTTTTTGTCCAAACAACTTTTTTCGACAGCTTGTTGATAAAATCTTCCTAACTACTGAACTGATGCTTGTGAAACTTTAACCATACATATAGCTATAGCTATAGCGCATATCAAGGATTTTTTCAAATTTTTACATTTAATATTTTCTTTGCCAAAAATGGTGAAAAAAGGTATTTTTGTTATTTTGAAAAAATGTCCGCCATTTTGTTATTTTTGCATGTATCAAAAATCATATGAAATGCGCTATAGCCATTAACATACTGCGTCTAAAACCGTTTGATTTTTTTGTTTCGGATGATCCGTCTCCGAGATTTCATTAACGGCGCAGATCTCCAATTTTTTAAGGACATTTTTTTAACTACCATTTTCGTCTATAAATAGTGACTTAAATAAATAAGATTTTTTCAATATGTATTTCAAAGGTGTATTTATTCAGTGTAATAACTTTTATATCAATATCTATAATATAAACCTATAAAAAAAAATCATGAAAATACGCTTTTTTAGTGTCTAAAGTGAGAAGAACCTTAAGGAAGGAGATACCTTAAGGCAAGGAAAAAATTTGATGGTTATAATGATTTTTGGATATCAGATAGATTTCTGCACCATTTTTCTGCACCAAACATTGTTGTTTTTAATTTATTATCAATCTTTAAAAATGTCGAAGGTATCCGATCGGAAGCACGGTCTTCTAAACTACATTTTCAAAACTGGCGCAACGTGTAGCTAAAATAAGTAATCGATTTTAATGAAATTTGGTATAAATCTTTCTCATCTTCCTCTCTAAAACATGACCTTCCTTTTGTTGAAAATGAAAAAAACTAGTAATTTTTATTGCACGATGTAGCAATTTTTTTCGGAAAACTCAATCTTTTTGTTTCAAACCGTACCATTTCATCGATTTTAAACATTTATTACTTTTTCTTGGTTCATATTCTGCGTATGAGTGTTAATAAAAGAAAATTCTTGGTGGGTTTTTATGAGATTAATTCCGCTGACGCTACATATCACATCGTCGGATAACATCCGCCGCAACCCGCTTAGAAGACTGTGCCGTACCTCCGCCATTAAAAAAAAAATGAATAACGAAAGAATACTACGTACCAGCCAAAAGTAGTAAAAAATATACCCCGAGTCTCAAAAATGGTGAATCCTTCCTTTAATGGGGTATCCCTCTCTGGAAGCCCAATTTGAAGGGGCAGAATGATGATTTTTTTCTAGTAACACATTGGTTGAAATTAATTAATTTTTTCCCAGCATATTGTACATATGTTTGTGATTACAATGTAATTTTTTCGGAAGAATATCTTTCAAAGTGTTCTTGGTGTTGCAGTTGGCGTTGCAGTCCCCCAACGGCGAGGCCCAAAACGGCGGGATCTCTACCAGACTCAAAAGTAATTTGAAATAAAAAAAATTCTTCAAATATATCCAACTGGCTATGGGTTCACGATCCACTTTTCGAAATTTCGAAAAATATGAAAAATGTCAACTGCTCCACAGAAAATCTAACTTTTCTCTTGAAAAACAGAATGCTGAAGTCATTGTTATTAACAAATTGTTAATCCAATTAAAAAAATCGATCGTGAACCGAAAATGACTACGGTTCAACGCTGACTGTGCAAATTCAAGTCAATAGTATGAAAGTTACTCAAGATATCAATCCCGCCGTGTCAAGATCAGGGTTGCGAAATTTGTAATGAAAAAGTAATGCATTATTCATTACTTTTTTAATGGGCAATGAAAAAATATTTCTTTATATTTATATTTATATTACTTTATATTACATTTATATTACATTTATATTACTTTATATTACTTTATATTACATTATATAAGCCCAATGTAATGGGTAATGGAATTTTTTCACATTACTAATATAATGTAAAAAATCTCCATTGCTCATTACAAGGCAATATCGATTATTATTCGTTTCCCATCGGGTCAGATCGACCCAGTGCAAAAACCGCTGCCCCTAATGGCAAATAAATAATAATCGTCATTACGTTGTAATGAGTAATGGAGATGGTTTACATGGCGTTGCATTAGTAATGTGAACAAATTCCATTGCTCATTACCTTATATTTTGTAATGTAAAAAAATTCAATTGCTCATTACATTACATTTTGTAATGAAAAGAAAATCCAATACTGTTTACATTACATTTTGTAATGTAAAATATTTCCATTACTTATTACATTGGACTTTGTAATGTGAACAAATTGTAATTATGTAATTATTACATAATAACATAATTACGTAAGTAAATGTAAGCAAAACAAAATGTAATTTTAAACGAAATGTATTTATGTAAGTAAAACAAAATGTAATTATCCATTACATTGTAATAGGTCATCAAAATAATTCACGTTACAAAATGTTATGTAATGAGGAATGGAATTTTTTTACATTACAAGATTTCATTCAATGAGTAATGCTTTTTTTTCCATTACAAAATATAATGTAACGACTAATAGATATTTTTTACATTACTGAATAGAATGTAATGGGTAATGCATTTTTTTCATTACAAAATGTAAAGTAATCAGTAATGAAAATGCTAATGCATTACAAAAAGTAACGCATTATTTGCAACCCTGGTCAAGATATGTAGTTTCAAGACAATCGCGTTCAAACTCGACTGATCGCGGTAAACCCAACGCACACAGTTCCCCAAAAATGGGTGTAACTTCGTCAAATTTTAGAATTTCAGGGTCCGGTTGGTCTTAAAATATTCTTGAAAGTTCACACTATAACAATACGCAAAAAATACTTCTTCGAAGTTTCCAGAGAGGGATATCCCCTTTTAAAAAATCATGTCAATCAACAATTTTGTCCTAGCCTAAAGGTATCTCCCCCCTTAACTTCACATCCCTGATCAACGATTGAAACGGAAAAGATCCAAACACAAAATTATTAGAAAATATCATATTGTTGAGAAATAAAATACGATTAAGGGTCGCGGATGATTTATTAGGATTTCGAATGTACACAAGCGCTTAAGGGAACGAAATTCTCGTGGCATAAAAATTTTTTTTTAAAGGGAGGCAAACGTAGCCGAGACATATGAAGCACGGAAAAACATCGTCCATCAAAAAAGAGACATATATTCGACGTTTCCGAGCTACAGCACTTTCGCATTTTGTTTTTTCAGCCCCCGCGTGATGGAATCGGTGAATTGGATTACTCTCGAGCTTGTTTTTTTTTATTTTTTTTTTTTCGACGACAGCGATCGGTAGTAGCACGTGCGCGTACATACGTAGAAATTTTGGTGTGACAAGGGTGCAAAAGGGTGCGCACTCGGCTGGCCCGAAGAGCAGCCTGTGTACATACGATATGAAAGTAATTTCGTGCGCGCCTGTGTGCTGTTTCCGGAATGAGAAAATAGCGCGTAATACACACCGCGCTATGCATATCCGAATGGTCCATCAGGCAATTCGACCGATGTCTCACTCCGGTCACCGCGACATCGAGACCATTTTTTTTTCGCAAGCTCATTCATCACCAAATTGATTGATCCGCGAAAACAGCAACAACTTTCAATCCATTCGAATCTACTGTCAAATGTGAATTCGATGGCTCGGAAGAAGAACCCGAACGAAAATGAAATTCTGCGTTTCGCTCCCTCGTCGTTTTATCGAACACATGAAGTTTCTCTACGTGTCGTTTTTTTTAATGATGGAAGGTGCAGAGAATGGCGGAATGGACAAAGCTTTGCCGAGGGGAAAAAAACACGAGGGAGCAATGCGCAAGTTCACAATGCGAACCATTCTTTC
Source organism: Ophion obscuratus (assembly GCA_964007375.1). Taxonomy (NCBI): domain Eukaryota; kingdom Metazoa; phylum Arthropoda; class Insecta; order Hymenoptera; family Ichneumonidae; genus Ophion; species Ophion obscuratus. Next base: position 33,334,366 of record OZ023314.1, read on the forward strand.
CCTCTCTGTTACTCTATCCATGCAGAAAACAATGAACCCGATATCCCAAAACTTGAATCGGTCGGAGCATTGGCGGAATTTCTTCGGGTCGCAAAATTTGAAATTTTCTCGAATCCTTAAGGGGGCGATACCTTCAGGCAAGGAAAAAATTGCTGCTTTTAGCTGCTACGTCGTATTCTTTTTTGTTTTATTCACCTTAAAAAATGGCGGAGGTATGGCACGGTCTTCTACACGGGTTGCGGTGGATGTTGTCAGACGCCGTGACACGTAGCGTTAGCGGGATTAATCTGAAAAAAAAACAGCAGAGATTTTTCTTTCATTGACACTCATACGCAGAATATGAACCAAGAAAAAGTGAGAAATGTTGAAAATCGATAAAATGGTACGCTTTGACATAAAGAGATTACATTTTTCGAAAAATTGATACATTTTGGAATAAAAAAATACATTTAAAAAAATTTCAATCACATTTACGCCCGTGTTTTAGACAATAAGGTTGGAAAAATTTATACTGAATTTCATCAGAATTTGAAAATGTAATTTAGAAAACCGTGTCATACCTCCGCCATTTTTGAAGATTAAATATGGGATCATCCTACTTTATCAAGTTCATGAAATCGATTTTTTCAAATGTATTTCAAAAATAGTCCACTTCAAAAATATTGTGTAGAAATTGCATAAAAATCGGAGCGGTATAAGTAGATATCTACTTATATATATATATATATATATATATATATATATATGGTAACACGCGTTTTGACCCGACGACAAAATATCCTCGACAAAATATCCGCGACAAAATATCCGACGACACAATATCCGCAGGATAAAATATCCTCATGACAAAATATCCGCAAGACAAAATATCTGCCGATATTATATCCGCTGTCGGTAATTAAATCTATGATTAACGTTATTACTCTTAAACTAGGACAACTGGCTTCATGAGACAGTCAATGTTTTTCTCTCTGCTGTGTATGTAGTGCTACAGTTTAAAGTGTACAGTCATGCCGTTGAAATTTCTTCTGTCAGTTTGTAGTGCTGTCAGTTTGTAGTGTCAGTAGTGCTACAGTTTAAAGTGTACAAAAACTTTACAATAAAGAAATAAGTGCAATGAAGAAGCTCGTATTATGCCCCCACCCCACTATCTCACACACCCCACAAAGGTGTTTTGCGCGCGACCCCGTTGATGTGGTGGACGAGATTTAGGATTTTGCCTCGCGGATGTTTTGTCATGAGAATATTTTGTCTTTCGGATATTTTAACTTTCGGATATTTTGTCTTTCGGATATTTTGTCCTCGGATATTTTGTCGCGGATATTTTGTCGTCGGGTCAGATGTGACGTAGCCATATATATATATATATATATATATATATATATATATATATGTATATGTATATATATATATACTTATACTTATATAATATATTATATATATATATATATATATATATATATATATATATATATCTAACTTGATCGCGAACTTTAAACGCGTTTTTCTCAAAACCATTTTTATTCTTACTTCGATGATTTTTCCTTCTGAACTACTGGAGCGATCCTTACGAAATTTTAACTACACATTCGTCACATGCATGGCTACTGCTGGAACTAGAATTATTCGAAAATTTTGATTTCAAGTACTTTTTTAACCGAAATATCACTCAAAAAAGTCTTATTTTATGAGACTTTCTTTCAACAGCCGCCATTTTGTTATTTTTGCATAAAAATTAATAATTGCAGTTCAGCCAGTAGCCACTACCATAATGAACTTAAACCTGTCTGGTTTTTCTGTTTCAAATAAATCTGCTCAGAAATAACATCAACGAAGCTGACATCCCTTTTTTCGAGAGGCTATACGGATGCGGCTACCAGGGATAGATAAATTATGTAAAATTAATTTCAAAAAACCATTTTCATACATTTCAAGAGTTATTTCATCAAGCCCACCAAGATTTACATCAATATCTTTTATAGGAACCATATGAAAAATTCCCAAAAATATCTCATTTTGCAGCCGTCTAAAGTGGTACGACCAAAACTCGTAATAAAACATACCCTAAGTCTCACAAATGGTGAAGAATTCTTTTCTTTAAGGCCTTATATACGCGATTCCGCCGATTTTCGACGGTGCTTTTCTAGACGCGGTTAAAAAAAATGACGCATATATTGACAACATTTTTTTACAGATCATTTATACACATGGTTAAGTTTACGTAAAAAAAAATCAGAAATATGATTGATGGTGAAAGTTCTCGGTATCGATGTGGGCGTCTGAAAAAAAAAATTCACATATTTATAATTGTAGAATGAATGTATCGTCAGTGTGAACTGACAATATTATTTTTCTTAAATATTATAATAAAATTTCGAACGTTAAAATTTGTTTGCTCAATTTTCTGTGGGTATTTTATTTTTTATATTTTTTGTGTCATTGAAATTTTTATTTCTGTGGTTCACACGGCAGGTGATGATACTAAGAATATGTTGTAAAAATTTCAAAGCTATCTGGACCTTCGTACAAGAGTTAGAACTTTCACAAGGTTCAAAAAAGTGAATCGAGGAAAAACGGCTTTGAAGTTGGCGGTCGGGCGCGCCGCGCGGTATCTATTATAAATGCAATCTCACCTCATTTACTAGCTTTACAGAATTTTTAAATTCTGCAAAGCTTAAAATATTCCTAACCGATCAGGCTAATGAAATAAAAAATAATAGAAAAATAATTTTTTTTAAATTCTTCGCGTATATAATGCCTTAAAAAAAATAGAAATCAGCAAATTTTTTCCTCGCCTGAAGGTATCTCCCCCCTCAAAGCTTTTGTGAAAAAACTCGAAAAATTTAAATCTCAGCCATCTTGCAGTGGTATTGTTTGTGACTAACAAGGAACATCCCTCAGGTGACACCCTTCGATTTTGTTGAAATTTGGATATGTTATAAAGTACCGCAAAGTAAGCTATACGTATTTTTTTATCGGCGGAAAAACGGATTTAAGGGGTGAAACCACCCCTTAATATAGGGGTGGTTCACCTGTTAATTTTTTTGCAATGTCACTATAGTGGATTTTTCATTGTTTTGGATTAGAAGAATTTTCGTTTTTGTTTCATTAAATCGGTGGACTCCTTGTGTGTGAAACTGCTATATTACCCCTAAAGCTGCCTTTTTTCGAGGAGTGGTTTCACCCCTTAAAATCGTTTTTCCGCCGATAAAAAAATACGTATCACTTACTTTTCGGTGCTTTATAACATATCCAGATTTCAACAAAATCGAAGGGTGTCACCTGAGGTATGTTCCTTGTAAGAAAAAAAAATCATTCCGATATCTCCAAATTATGAAAATCTAAGTGCTTTCGCAATTTTTTAAATTTCTTGGATCGAACATTTTATGAATTCTCAACTTCTCAAGGTTTTCGATTGCCAAAGCTTTTTTCAGATTTATCGAAAAATCGATTTATCTTTATAAGTTCTGCTCCATTACTTGCCATCAGAAATCGGGAAGTGCAGCTGCCTGTAGTTATAATGGCTCGTCAATAGTTTTTCTTTCGGAAGAGGCAGGGAGCTTCAAAAGCTCCGAGAGTCTTTCCGGCTGTCGACAAGGCTGCCGTATTTCTCGAGTAGGTAACCTTCTTCTCAGTCTTTCTCTCGGTCTCCGTCTCTACTTTATTACCTACCCGCATATATTTGAGGGCGTATTAAACAGCCATAGTATAGTGCTCGAGAGCTTCTGTTGCAGGGCGTCCTTGCGTCAACGCTGTACTATTAATTAATGCGCGCCCGGGAAATGAGCGACGTTCGTCCTCGTTACGGAGAAAATGTACGGTAGTTAAAGGCGGTTACAGGGCAAGGAGACTGCAACCATGGGACGGAACGATGATGATGATGATGGGGATGATAATGATGATGAGGAATTTGACAATGTTGGTGACAGGTACGCAGAAGCGAATGCAAGCGCTTACCCGGGACCCTCGACTACGGCACACGGTGAAAATTGATATTCTTTCGTAGAAAAGCTGATCAGCACTTCTTCATCAGTCTCCTTTTTTTTACCGGTTATGCCTAGTTGTAACAGTCGGAAAAAGCTCATTTTTTGATTTTTTAAACCAGGTTTTTTAACCAGGTTATTCAATATAAAAAAACGAAGAGATTTCGTTAGTATATTAGTTTATCCTATGATTAATCGAAGGAATTTCCAAAATATCAAATTGAAAACAAAATGGCGCGTAGTCAAAGTGAGAATTGATTTTTGCGAGAAAAATTGGCATTTTGAGTTTATCAAATAGTGCACATCGGAAAAAAAATCCTCGGATCAACTACTAAATTTTTTCGTCCAGAAAAACTCCTAGCAATTTCAGAAAAATCGATGCAGTAGTTTTTGACATATTTTGCTCACCGACTTTGAAAATGTATTTTCGAGAGGAAAGCGTTAAAAGTTTGGAACGACCCTCCGAGCGTTCCGACGGGCGTCAACATAAGAGCTTATAAATCTGTCAATTTCGATCCGATCACCTTGACATTTTCAGGGAACATTTAAAAGATGATATACTTCCTAAATATGTTGGTTTTGAAAAAAGTGATTTGTCGACCTTTAGAACTAGGCATAACCCCTTAAACGACCATAAATAATGGTAAAAACCAAGGGATTTCTTGTTTCATAAATTTATTTATGAACAATATTTATAAAGAAGCTGAAAAAAGTATTTGTTTATTTCTAACTGTTCTTCGTGTCCCCTTGACAGTTTTTACGACACCAACCCTTTAATTTTTCACCCCAAGCTAGTCACTCCACTATTTCCGGTCTCAGAGACTCCCCCAAGTTGCCCACAGCCACTCTTTTCAATGGACGACGGTATCGCATTTGCTCGAGGGCATAGGGAAGTTGTGAAAAACCCTTGTCGATACAGGTGGCTATTTTTCTACTGGCTTTCAGTTCTGTTCATCATCGGAGACTCTCTAAACCTCCCTATTGCTTCGTGATCAGTTTGGGGCCGGGTTGAAATTCCGAACTTTGAATGCTCCGATGGTTTAAAATTCCGAATTTTAATGTTCCGAAATTCAAGGTGGGACCGGGTTGAAATTCCGAACTTTCAATTATCAGAACGCTCAAAGCTCCGAAAGAATACTACCCCGAAAGAATTTCACACGAAAGACCAAAACTCCGAAAATCTAAACACCGTCAAAATAATTCGGTATGGATGTTTCAAAAGTTTCAAAATTTTCAATAAATCGACGCATTATTTAAAGATTTTTTTTCTTCTTATTTAGAAGTGATTTTGCGTCAATTTTGATATTTTTCTAGACAATGTCATACGTTCTACATCATTTGCAGTCAGCTGTGTAGACTTTCGCTGGAATAATCTAGACATGAGGGCCGAGTTGTAATTCCCAACTTTGAATGCGCCGACGGTTTAAAATAATTATAATAAAAAATATAAAATAACCAATTTTAGTGGTCACCAAGATCATGCCAGCGAAAGTCTACATAGTTGATTGTAAATGATGTAGAACGCATAACATTGTCTAGAAAATTTTTAATATTAACGCAAAATCACTTCTCATTAAAAAAAAATTCTTGGAATAATTTTTCGATTTATTGAAAATTGTGAAACTTTTAAAACTTCCATAGCCGAATTGTTCTGACGGTGTTCAGATTTTCGGAGTTTTGGTCTTTCGTGTAAAATTCCTTCGAAGTTTGGATATTTCAGGGTAGTATTCTCTCGGAGTTTTGAGCAATCCGCCTCCACAACTGGCGTTTCGCATTTCACCCTTGTTTAATGTTTCTCCAACGTCGAATCAATCTTGCAGCAACCACCTATAATCGTCCTCATATCCAATTCCCAACCTTAGAATCGACCGTAGGGGAACTTGCGGCAAGACGAATACGCGGGGTAAGATGACTCATAAACCTAGCTACTAGACAATGTGTGCGAGCACAGTGCGCCCGTTGGTGTTTGGAGGATTGGGGGAATGAATGAGTGTGAAAATATCAATTGTGGTGGAAGCACGCGTCACTAGTGAGAAAACAATATCGATCTCTTGACAAAACGATATAATCTTTGGTAAAGTTTATGATCGTTTCAGTTCATTTGAGTTGCTGATACTCATTAGAGACAGGTAGGTGCAACATAATGAAAATACTAATTATTCACATAATAAGCACGGTTTGTCAGAAATTTCCAACGCTATTGCGTGATTTTTTGTTAAGGGGCCAGTCCATTTTGAAAATTTCAAAAAATCGATCGCAAGCAAGACAAAGAAATCGACGATGATGAGCAATCAGAAGGGATTTTGTACGGTGCAGGAATTGCCGGTTGAGTTTAGGTAAGAGTTTTTCATAGAATACACTTCAAACGCGTTTTTTTTCGAAACAACGTTTTCAAAATCTAGCTCCATCGTATCTCTAAAACTAATGAACCGATTCTCTCGAAATTTGAACCACATATTGTAAACATGATCCGCAACAAGATGACCCTCGATGGTTTTAAAATTTTGATTTTTACTCTTTTTGGCGAAAAACTGCGAAAAACGCGTTTTTAAATACTTTTCCGTTTTTCATCTGCCATTTTTTTATTTTTTGATAAAACTTTATATCCGAGGGTCATTTTGTAGCTGGTCTCATATTGAATCTAATGGACTTTGATTTTTTTGTTTTTGTACTTAAAAATGAATAAAAATGAATTAATTTATTTTAAATGTATTTGAAGACTCCATTTATCAAGCCCAACAACTTTTATACTCGTATATTTTATACAATCGTTAACCATCTAATGGGGCAAGATGAATACAAGCTATCGCAAAGCCGCAATAATTTACAACCTACCACTATTTACGTTAGAAAGGGTGAAATGAAACTAGTAAAGCCTTTGGTTCCTCTTCAACCGGTGTTTCTACCATGGGAAGAAAAAGAACTTACAAATGATTAAAATGATATAGAAGCAAGATTGTTCCGACTAAATACTGCAGAACTTACAAGGAACATCCCTCAGGTGATACCCTTCAATTTTGTTGAAATTTAGATATGTTATAAAGCATCGAAAAGTAAGCGATACGTATTTTTTTATCGGCGGAAAAACGGTTTTAAGGGGTGAAACGAACCCTCGAAAATAGGGGTGTTTTTCCTTTTTCAGTCGATAACGTTATCGTTCTCATCTCCAATGTACAGTGCAGAAAAAAATAAACATTGTTGCAATTTGAATTTTTTTAATATCTCGTACCGTTGAAACGTTATCGACGAAAAACGAAAAACATCCCCATTTTTGAGCGTGCGTTTCAGCCCTTAAAACCGTTTTTCCGCCGATAAAAAAAATACGTATCGTTTACTTTTCGGTGCTTTATGACATATCCAAATTTCAACAAAATCGAAGGGTGTCACCTGAGGGATGTTCCTTGTTAGACGAGTGGCTTATCAAATTGCTAGTACTGAGAATGAAACAACTTTTACATGCGCAAGATGCCAAAGTGTCCCATCATTCTCCAGTCGCTGTTTCATCTTGAACCTCATACAGGGTAAGATGGGAAAAATAAAGGTTCAATTAAGGGGTTACCCCCACTTGCGATTTTGAAAAAAACGATTTTTTTTATTGCATTTTTTTGAAGTATAAGTATCTGAGAATATGTCCTGAAAATTTCAAGTCGATCCGAACAAAATTGACTGAGATATGAGCATTGAAAGAGAAGAATCCGTTCTTCGTGTCAACTGAAATTGAAACTTTAAACGCGTTTTTCTCAAAATGGCATTTCTGAAGTCGGTAACCAAGATTACTCGAACACTAATGAACCGATCTTCTTGAAATTTTGCAGGCTTATTTAATACATAAAAATGTAGTCTTTAATCGATCGATTTTTTTTTTTTCGAAAAAAAATGGCCGTTTTATAGCCAAAAAACGGGCCGTTTTTTTTCGTTAAAATCGAACCATTAACTTTGACTGGTCGCCGCAAACCGTGTATATAAAAACATTATTTCATTGACGGCCATTTGCCACTAAACAATGTAATATTTTTCAATAAAAAAATTATTGAAAGTTCTTCAAGATGTGTTCTTTAAGATGGTATATTGATCGATTAAAAAAGTTTTGTAGTTTTCTTTAAAAAAATTCATGAAAAAGGCCTTTTTTGCGCTACAAGTGGGGGTAAGGCCTTAAAAATATATATTGTACGGTAACAGTCAGAGAGACTATTTTTTTTGTTTCCAAAATTGAAAGATCGATAAATGTTGATTAGTTTAAAAGAATAATTAAATTTGACTGACTCATAGTCGTATTGATTTATTTGAACATGACCTTAGCGTTACCATCTTGCCCCAAGTTCCCCACTTGCATTCCAAGGCAGCCATAGCAATGTTCCACTAACCAGCGCAGCTCCATCCGTAATTTGAAACTATCGCAACCGTTCTTCATCGTCGATTATCGTGCTGGGTGTTTCTTTTTTTGTTCATCGTGGTATCGAATACCGAACGTTAGCGCGACAGCGATACGGGGATGATGTTTGATACCAAAATAGTTACTTGGGCTCGTTTCGACTACAATTCAACCCGGCTCGGAGAGAAGCGATCCAGGGTAAATGAGGACGTTAATTAATAATGTAGTGCTGGCGTCGAAACGCTAAAATGGACGAGAGACGAGCCCGAGCGGTGGTGCCGCATCAATGATCGAGCTAACGGACAGTAGCCAACGGAAAATCGCAAACGAGCCGAAACGTTAGCGTTGCACAACGTTATATTGCTGATCGTTGATTCGATATCGAACGAGTCGCCCACCAAAACTAGCACTCGCGGGTATTCCCTCACGTAGGTACGTTTGTGGCTGATGTACCGAATACGTACAGGATCGGCCAATACTACAGAACGATTTTCTAGTGAGCAGCAAGGGTTGCATGAAATCACACACGTATATGTATCTATATAACTGGAGAAAGGATAATTTGGGGAAGTGTAAGTACATGGATTATGAACGATCCTTAAGGGGATATTCTACTGTGACGGCTCAAAAAATAAGCTTTTTTAATTGAAAATATGTTTGTATACTGTTGCATGTGGCAGTACAAACTTTTTTTCGGTAAAGCTACAGTCTCACAAAAAAGAAAACAATTTTTTTGTTGCATAAATTGTATATTTATTTAAAAATTTATAATCGTGTGAAGGCATGAAAAGAAAAGTATGTCGATGGCGTTGATGATTTACGCTCTCCAGGTGACCTGAAATAAAAAAATCGGATAAGATTCCGAAACCTGACAGAATTCCGTAGACTGACAGAAGTGGGACTTTTTGGACGTGTTGGAGTTAAAAAACCGCTCATCAGTAAAACAAAAATGAGAAGGCCAGATTAGAATTTGCGACAAAATACCAGAGCTGGACTGTTGAAGATTGGAAAAAAGTGATGTTCTCAGGCGAAACTAAAATTAATTTGTTTGGAAATGATGGGAGAGGGTACGTTCGACGACCAAAAGGAACTAGAAATGATTCGCGATATGAAACACCAACTGTGAAGCACGGTGGAGGTAGCACCATGCTATGGGGTGCATTCTCTGGGAAGGGCGTCGGTCCAATCTTTGAAATTGAAGGACTATGAACTCTGCTATGTATAGAGATATTATATTAAAAGAAATGCTGCCTTATGCTCGTCGGCATATGCCACGAGGATGGATTTTTCAGCAAGATAATGATCCAAAACATCGATCACAGTTCCTTCAGCAGGTTTTTAGCAAGAAAAATATTCGAGTTTTAAAGTGGCCCAGTCAATCTCCGGACTTGAATCCCATAAAACATTTATGGCAAGAGTTAAAACTAAGCGTAGGAACTGAACATTGTGCCAATAAAGCTCCTTTGTGGGGAAAAGTTCAAGAAGAGTGGAAAAATATCTCTCAATATAGAATCATCAAACTTATTGAATCGATGCTTCACCTATGTGTTGCCGTGATAGCTTCGAAGGGCATGACTACCAAGTATTGATGAATATCTTAATTTTTTTACCGTTTTCAATTTTTCCTTGAGTTACTATATTTTTTTTGTATATAATGCGTAATTCGTACTTGGCCGAATAGTTATGAAAAAGCGAAAATTGTTATTTTGGTTATGAATAATTATGAATAGGTATATATAGTTTTTCAATAACACGTTTCGATTGAATAATAAAATAACTTTACGATGATATGTTTGTGTTTTCATTTTGCATCCTTTAAACGTTACTCCATCATAAAATTATCTTTGGCCGGACGCTTTTGCATGCAACTATATATATATATATATATATATATCTATATATATATATGTACATATATCTACATATGTAACTTGGCGTTTGTTTAACGCCAGGGAAGCGTAAAGTCCTCCTACGGATCCCTTCGATACGTTCTTTGGATCTTAAGCCATCCTTCTATGTACACACATATATTCCATCTACAAAGGCTGCACAAGACTATTCCGTACAAGTCCAATAGCCCACCTTGCACACCGATATACGTTTGCATAAATATATGTGCCGCTATTCCAGACCGAATGTCAAATAAGGAGGCCAAACGTGCTGGAGTTTGGGACTAAGAAATGGCGATTGGAGGTTATGCCGGTGGAATAATACATGGACGCCTAGTGAACCGGTGCATCGTTGATAATTTAAAGGTAGCTAAAGGTCGCAGTGGAGCTGCGTTAAGGACCGGACGGTCACTAAAATTCAAAATAATTGATCGTTGTGAATGTCAAAAAAAAGCAAAGCGCCCAATAATATCAAGTATGTTACAAATTATTTTTATCGTTAGAATATGATTCAATGAAAAATTCGATGTGAGCAATAAATTGTGCCCGAAATTTTTTCCTCGTTTCGTGCGAGATTGGCTTTGTCGAATTAAAAATCGTTGGATAAAAGAACTTCATAGGTTTCGGGGAGAATATCCCTTAAGGAGTTACGTGGGTTTCGAAGCCAAAAGAGCATATTTTCTCAATTAAAAAAAATATAATATATAAATTACTTGATTTAAAATGTTAAGCACATAAAAAAGCAACATTTCAACAATATTAAACAAAAATTCATCCAGAAATTTGGGAAATTCAGCCGGTGGAATCAGGTCCATTTTTTCCGTAAAAAAATGTTTCCTCGTGGTGGTCAGGATAACTCATGATAGCTTTATCTGAAATTAAAAAACCAAATTTTTTCTGTTAGTAGATAAGTATAACCCGTGATTGGACAAAGGATTTAAAAAAATTGATATTTGAATTTTTGGCAGAGTTGTATACAAAACAGTTCAATTTTTAGTACAATTACGCATGGTCTTGTAAATTTAGTCGTAATAAAAAAAAAACATTCAATGCTATTCTGAAGAAGTGTGCAAAATTTCAATAAGATCAGTGCATTAGTTCTTGAGAAATCGTGTCTATCAACTTCAAAAATAGTGTTTTGAGAAAAATGCGATTACCTACGTCGCTCCCGGCCGGTCTTTCCCAACGGAGGGAATTCCCAAAGCCTCTCTCTCCTAGATTATTACTCCGATTTACTTAAAACTTTGGGAGAATATTATAGACATATTGTACTATTATATAATGAAATTGAAAAAAGAATTTTTCGAAATTTTCAACCCCACGTTTTTAAATTTAAATAAACACCCAGAATTTTTAATTTTTTTTTTTTTTCAAACTCAAATTTGCGTCAGTTATACTGCGTGCCGTAGAGCGTCTTAAATTCAACAAGCCTCGTGAGAATGTCTCCAGCTAATATACATTTTCTAATATACATTTGTTTGTTCACTTGCAGATATGACTAATAACATCCTTGAATATTATTATCCTCTTACTTGTCCTTTCACCCAAAAAAATCACTCAATTTTAGACGTTTACAGTGGTGTAAACCCTTAAGGTCTTATATACCTTTGGATGGTCGGAAAACAAGACTGTTTCTGGGATTTTTTTTTAAATACCAATGAAGCAATCGAAATGAGGTTTGGAGGATTTTGTTTTAGATTAGTGTAGGAACTTGAGTCAACTTTTTATTTTCCAAAAAATCCAAAATGGTGCCGCAGTGGCTGGTCGAAAGAGAACGCCTTTTTGATGAGGCCCTCCGCGAATGGACTCGTTGGAGCTGCAAATGAGCACCTAGAGCGATAAATACTTTTTTTCGTAATTTACATGAGTTTCTATAGCCAAGTACCCACGATTATTACAAAATAATTATTTCTGTCAAATTGGCACCATTTTGAAAAAAAGACACATTTTCGACTAAAAAAACTGCCTCCATCTGTTTATAAAAACCGTAATTGTTGATGGACCGTAAAAATGCGCAAGTACTTTGCCAGAAAACCTATCTAAGAAGCAACATTTGAAATTGAAAGTCAATCGTTTGAAAATTGTAGGAGCTACGAGTCCGCCCAATTTTGAAAACATGATTTTAAGAGAAGCAGCGTTGAAAAATGTTAAACCATTTTTTCGGACCAAGTAATTCATGGGAAATGTATATATATATAAATCAAGCAAGTTTTGGGATCGTTATACATCATCCAAACCAATAAATAGCACGAAACATTTTTTTTCCAAAGTTACATAAGGCCTTAATAAATTATACAGAGAGCGAGAGAGGGACGGTGCGGCCTTGCAATCCCATTTTTTCGTCGACAACTCATATCAGTGGTAATCCCCAGTATTGGTCAGACAAGAATTTGTCCGCCCTTTGAAATGTGAAATTCACTTGAGTTTGCGAGCTATTTTTTGACGCGTTAATTTTAATAAGCACATAAATTTTGAATGTAATGCTTCAAATAATGTTGCACTATTTAATTGAGCAAATTGAAGTATGCATATAGAATGAAAATTAAATTACGAGTCACTCGAATTCTCATTCCTCTTTGATGAAGTTGTCAACGCCGTAAAATACATGTAAAATTCTGTTTACGATTACCCCATCGGATCGGTGAGTTTTCGTATCTTTTGCTCGAAAGCAATATTGGGTCTCAAAGCAATGTATAAACGAAAAAAGAAGCTCTTGCCAATACTTTTATATCAGCTAGATCAAAGAACACCGTTCTTTTTCTCACTCGTTTCGTCTACACCCCCCCCCCCTCTGGCGAGAAAAAGAGAGAGAGAGAGAGAGAGAGAGAGGGAGAGAGGGAGAAAAAGAAAGAAATATCTGAACTTTGCAGTACCTCTCATTGCGTTTTGTTCCAATGTAAAAAAAAAAATTATATACGATTCACTCTCGTTTCTCCCTCGCTGGCTTTTACCCTCTCGACATCGCTTTCGGTAATTTTTTTTCTTTATTTTCACTCCGCAACACGTTTTTCGCCCTCTCTGCCATCCCCCTCTCTTTTCTTTCTTTCTGCGAGCCGACGCTTGACTCTTTCCCCACAGATTCCTCCTGCGCACCTGGGGTAATTTCCTCCGGCCTCGCACGCCTCCTGGGACCTGAAAGCAACCGTTCTCTCGTCTCACCAACAACACGACGGTAGCCATCTCGCCGCGGCGTTGCTCGAATAATTACCATGAACCGTCCTCTCTCTCTCTCTCTCTCTCTTGCCTTCGTACGTTGACTGAGCGAATAAAAATGTGCATATTAATAAGAATAAATTCCGGTTAATCGACAGCAGTCCTCGTAGCTTTTCTCTTTTCTTTTTTTTCATTTTCCCCCATTGTTAATATCGCCTTGTTCTTCTCCCTTTTGGGTCTGCATCGCTACGACACGTGTATATACGATGATAAACATTGCAGGACCCTTTGGCTGGATAAATAAAATAAGAGGGTTCGTTTTACCTGAGAATAAAAAAAAACGTCCGTGACAATTCTCCATTGGATAATACGATTTTTTTTTCACTTTTTGCAAATCTGCACCTCAAGCCATTTTTTCGGAATGAAATTTTGGGTAATAAATGAACCAGGTGGACAAAAAGCATCGCTGCTGTAGAATTTGTGCATTGAATTTTTCAATTCTAACGAATTGAAGGGACGCCGAACAATTGAAAAAATTCTCTGATAATTAATCATTCAATGAGACCAGCGAGAATTTCATCCCCCGCACGCTCGAGTCTGTTTATCTGTTTACTTTTTCCCTTGCTTTGTCCTCATCTCGCACCCTTGCTCTATACACGTGTGTACGGACTATCAGTAGCGATTCAAGTAATTTACTCTTTCAAGCTCGAGTTTTCTTACCCCTCGCATTCCTTTCACCCCATTTTCCCTTCCCGAATTCTTTCTTCCGCTTGCTACCACATCTCTCTGTATTCTTCGCGCTTTTGCTTCCTTTACCCCCTGGCAACCTTTGCCCCCTCCCTGTTACACTGGACTATCTCTTTGCCACGGATTCTCTTCCCGCCTACGCTTGGTAATCTGGTCCGTGAATTTTTTTTTCGCTTCTTCATCCTCCGCGCCGAATTCCACCCACCCTCACCCTCGATCTCCACGGCATTCTCACTCAGCCACCCCCTCTGCCCCGTTGGTTGGTTTAATCGCGCGAACGTTGCTCTGGCCCACGTGTTATTGAAAAAAATTGCCCGTCCGTGGAACGTTCCTTGCTCAGGAAGCCGGTTCTATTTAGAACGAAGCGAGGCAGAGTATATTGACGGGAATACACGTCTATTCAGTCGTTCTTAACGTCACGCTGGTATTTTTTTTGCTCGTGTTGATTTCACTCCGGAGTCTAAAATTTGTGAGACTTTTATAAATCTCCGAAACTCACTTTGCTTTGAAGTATTAGGTGAAGAAAACAAAGGTAAATGAGAATGCGGAAAAATGACCTGAGACCGAAATGAGGACCGTGGGTACAAAAACAAACTAATTTTACTCAGCGCACCCTGCCGTCGCGCATTCAGGCTAATGCGCATTGAAATTGGCTGGAATCTGAGGAAGAGAGAGACAGAGAGAGAGAGAGAGAGAGAGAGTTTATCATGCTCTAATCAAAACTTTCGGGCAAATGGAGGTACAATATGAATTATATAAATTATAAACGGCTGAAGTAATTATCGTATACAAAATAATAACCATAATAAGGATACAAATTAAATGGAAAAAGTAGAAATGTAGCAAACGCAGGCATACATTGAAAATTACATATATATATATAAGTACATAGAAAAGTACATATACATATATAAAATACATTGAAGTAAGCCATGCAGCAAACGGAAGCATGAGAGAACGAGAGAGAGGGGCAGAGTGACCGAGAGACAGAGAGACAGGAGGACAGAGAAAACATGAGAGAGATAGATTGATTGATTGATTGATTGATAATAATAATTATGCCCTAGTTAAACTCTCGAACAAATATAAAATTATAGACAAAAAAACAACAATAATAGAAATACCAACAGGAATGCAAATTTCATGTTCAACAAAAACCAAAAATTAATGCGGAATTAAAGAAATGAGGTTTCAATATAATACAAAAATAGCAAAAGCTACTGAAAAAAGATTCGAAATAAAACAAAAATAAACGATGCATGTCATATTGAGATAGAAGATGAAATATAATAAAAAGAAATAAAAATGTAAGCAAAAAGAGAGCGAGAGAGGGGGGGGGGTAGTTTTGAACTGACAGATCGTATTCGGCTCAGTGACAAGGGTGACGATTCGTGTGGACCTATGCAGCCCCGTCAAATCGCGCTACCCATACATGCTGGGGAGAAAAAACAAAGGGATAGATCGGTAGAAAGGCGAAGAGAGTCAGAGAAAGCGGCTGAAAGACAAAGAAGAAGATAGAGACGAGGAGCAAGAGGGAGGCCAGCCGCAGGAGAGAAGAGCTTCCGGGATAGCATCGAGAGCTTCTGCCCGTTCTGCGACTTTTCGCTCGCTCTTGGTCCAAGAGTTGCGCACGATCGTGCTGGCGTCGGCGGCGACGATGGCGCTGCCAGCACGCGCACGTACACCGGATACGGGGCGAAGACGAATGGAAAGATAGAAAGAGAAAGAGAGAGAGAGAGAGAGAGAGAGAGAGACCAAGAGACAGAGAGGGAGAGAGACCAAGAGAGAGAGAGAGAGAGAGAGACCAAGAGAGAGTGAGAGAGAGAGGGAGAGAGACCAAGAGAGAGAGAGAGAGAGAGAAAGAGACCAAGAGAGACCGAGAGAGAGAGAGAGAGAGAGACCAAGAGAGAGAGAGAGAGACCAAGAGAGAGAGAGAGAGAGAGAGCGAGTTAGCGGGGCAGTGCAAAGGGAGGAGGATTGGACGAGGGGGTGTAAAGCGTGGGTGCTGTACCAAAGAGACGAGCTTTATATCCACAGAGGTGTAACAGAGAGAGAGAGAGAGAGAGGGTGAAAAAGCCGAAGAGGGAAGCTCCCCCTCTTCGTCCTTGTTCCTCTTTATCGTTTTGCTGAGAAGCAGAGGGGGATTCGTTGGCGAAGCGCGAGGGGGGGGGAGGAGGAGGTGAGCGTGAGGACGGAGCGGGGGCTTTCGGGGTTGCCATGGGAGCTACCCGGCCGGGGTGCAGAGTCCCAGTCTTGCCGCGGTGACTCGAGCGCGCTCTACGGCAAATGTTCACACGTCGCGCTCCTCCGAAGCTCGACGCGAATGCCCCGATCCATCTGTTGTGTGCGCGTTTCGCAAGCGCCCGCGTGTGAGTGCTCCACTCTTGTGTATGTGCTGGCGTGCGCGTATTTCTTACACAATCTTACACGAACACGCGCGCATACATACACCCAGGCATGCATACCGCACTATAAATATCCGGCGTGCTACGGCGTGCACGTTGATTTTTTTTTGTTTTTGTGAACATCCGTGAAACGAGCGCGTCCTTTGACCGTTTCGAGTTTCGTATGCGTGGAATAGGATGTGCCACACTGCAGACCCGGTTAGAGCCATGGACAATATCAATCGTAAATTTGGGCGCACGCAGCCATAATCGTGTAAGGAATACAGGCACCTACTCTCGATCTGCACGGGCAACCGTGTCGCGAAAAATTCAGCACGCAACACAGGTTGACATTTTTTTAATTCAGATTTTGAGGGTTGAAATTTTGAGGGTTGAAATATTTAGGGTTGAAATTTTAAGGGCTGAAATTGGTTAGGGTTGAAATTTTGAGGGTTGAGATTCTAAGGGTTGAAATTTTGAGGGTTGATATGTTAAGGGTTGAAATTTTGAGGGGTGAGATTTTGAGGGTTGAGATTTTAAGGGTTGAAATTTTGAGGATTGAGTTTTTTAGGGTTGACATTTTTCAGGATTGACATTTTGTTAGTCCCGGCATCCTTGATTCGCCGGCACTTGTTCATGATTCGAAACGAATGTCAATGGGAGATTCATTCGCAAAAAGAATACAAACGTTGCGTTCGGCTGGCTGGTGCACTCGTTCTCGTGAAGCTGCACAATCCTTTGGTCATTTGGCTGATTCCGGGCACTCTGAGGAGCGAAAACTCCAAACACTAAGAACCATTTCGGGTTTGGAGCCGAGAGAATATTCGCTACTGCAATTATTGTGATTGTTCGCGACGAAAGTGTATCTTACGCGTATATCGTATATTTTTTGCAGATGTTGCGACTAAATTTTTTCGAGAAGAATTCATTAGGCAGTTTGGAAAGAATGTATGAAGTAGTCGGTTTTTTTTTTACCGAATTCGTGTTTATTATTTTGGAAACAATGTTGGAACTAGTTTGTTTTTGTTTTGCCGAAATTTCATTCATCATTTTGGGAATAATGTTTGAAGTAGTAAGTTTTTTTGCCGAATTTTCATTAATCATTTCGAGAATAATGTTTAAGGTAGTCCGTTTTTCTAAATTGAATTTTCATCCATTATTTTAGGAATAATGTTTGAACTAGTCGGTTTTTTAATCGCCCTTTCATTCCTCATTTTGCGAACAATGTTTGAACTAGTTGGTTTTTTAATCGACTTTTCATTCATTATTTCTCAATGTTTATAGGAATTGAAGCACCGCAAAAACTTCATACGTTATCGAAAAAATTAAAGTAAAGGAGAGGTCTCATAAATATTTGCAAGAATCAGAGCAATCTACAATTTAATCTCTACAAATTTAAAGCAATGCGAACACTTCATATATCTTCTTTATAATTAAAGCGCAGTAAAGATTTTATACATCTTCGTAAGAATCAAAGCAAAGAAATACCAATCATTGTTATTCGCAATCATTTTTATATTGTATTTGCAACATTACGAGCGATGCAAAAATCTCATAAATATTCGTAAGAAATTGCATACATGTCAGAATTGCTGCTTTATTTAAGCAAGAATAAAACGGGTCACGTGTACGGTTTATTTCCGGTGCAAATGTAACGACAAAAGTCATACATGACGTGTCCATTTTGGGGGAGCTTTGAATTATTCTCATGACACCTTCACTCATACGTATTTATGTGTGTAGGGGGTGGAAGAGGCCCGTTGGTGCTAGGAATGATCAAACTACCGCTTGACCCCTCGCTATATTTTGACATTGTGTCGCGTTGATCTCTCAGCTGCAACTGCACACTGCCTTTAGTCACATTGGTGGGAGTATTTCTCGCCTCTTTACCTCGGCACGCGCGCCCCGTTATAGCGTGCCGAGAGTCCGTATCCGACTTTCTGCACCACACGAGGCAAATCGTAAAGGCAGCCGCGTACCTTGCGGATATGCCAGGCGATAAAATTTTCTAAACGATCGTTTTCCTCCCCGTGACGAGAATATTAATTCACAAAACCCATCATCTTTCGTTGAATTTATTGCCTATTTATAAAGACACGGACAAAAAATCAGTTATCCGTAGTGATCAAATATCGACAAAACATCGATCGTCTTTTTTCGTAGTGAAAAAAAAAATCGTCCAGACGTGAAGAGCCTCGAGCTGAGAGTGAGTCAATCGTCGAGTGGCCTCAGTAGTGCAATTTTCATTTTCGCAATGCCGCGAGAGGGATTTGCCTTCCTCGGTAACGAAGGGATTAAAGAAAACAAATGTCTGACTAAACGTGGGTTTTACTACTTGGCCCCGGCACTTGGCTGTATCAACGTGGCATTTTTCATTAAAATTGTCTCAATTTTGAAAGCTCGTATTACACAAACGCCGGGTCTCGTCCAATTGGACATTTTTAAATAAATATAAATTATTTCGGTAACCGGTTACATTAAAATATTCTCACAGTTCATTTTTTTCTCTACGCGCTCGTGTCGATTGGCCACGAAAACTGCATCTGTGGAGTATCGTCAAAGCAACAATAAACAATCACGAAATTGTTGTTCCAAGGGAAATTTCATTAAAAGCTATTTACTGTGCGAAGAATAATCATGATATACGATCAATTAATTCCATCCACAATTTTTTATCCATTATTTTTTTATTAAAAAAATAAACCGTCCTTTCGTGCAGCATTCTTAGCATTTAACGTGCTAAGTGATAAACGATTTTTTTCCCTTTAAAACGCCGTTGTATTCAGACACCTCAGTTCGGTCAGTAGTGGATTAAAATTAATTCGAAAAAGTCTCTCCTATTTCTCTCTCCACTTCAACCCTCTTTCTCTCTCGTTCCCTTTCCCGCTTCTCTTATCCCTCCTCAGGCTTGACCCTCATCTCGAGAAAATAAAAGTGTAGTAAATTCCGCAGGGTGTACCGTAGATGAGAGCATGTCGTTGCTCTGTGCTCTCAGTGCGACGTGAGGGGCACGCAGAGAGAGAGAGAGAGAGAGAGAGAGAGAGAGAGAGAGAGAGAGAGAGAGAGAAAAGAGAGAGAGAAAGATGAATGCTCCAGTCGTCCTCATCGCGCCACGTCGTCGCAAGATTTTCCAGAGCATGGGAAGCTTTCTTTATAACGCGGCATGAGAGAGAGACACATTTCCCGAGCACGCCGACTCTCCCGCCCACATACCACTGTCGAATTTTCTACGTACATACATAAATGGATATTATAATGTTTCTGCTGTATACCGGGTGTTAGGAAGGTCGAGGCAAAACCTTAAGGAGGTGATAGGTCACCTCGTTAGAAACATATCTAACCTGGGTTACCTTACAAGGAACATCCCTCAGGTGACACCCATTCGATTATGTTGAAATTTAGATATGATATAATGCACCGAAAAATAAGAGATACGTATTTTTTTATCGGTGGAAAAACGATTTTAAGGGGTGAACAACTCCTTAATATAGGGCTGGTTCACCCCTTAATTTTTTTTTGGCAATGTCACTATAGTGGATTTTTCATTGCTTCGGATTAGAAGAATTTTCGTTTTTCTTTCATTAAAATCGGTGGACTCCTTGTGTGTGGAACTGCTATATTATCCCTGGAGATGCCTTTTTCGAGGGGTGGTTTTACCCCTTGAACCGTTTTTCCACCGACAAAAAAATACGTATCGCTTACTTTTCGCTGCTTTATAACAT
The DNA here is from genome assembly GCA_964007375.1 of Ophion obscuratus. Taxonomy (NCBI): domain Eukaryota; kingdom Metazoa; phylum Arthropoda; class Insecta; order Hymenoptera; family Ichneumonidae; genus Ophion; species Ophion obscuratus. The sequence continues at coordinate 33,354,616 of OZ023314.1, forward strand.
ATCCAAATTTCAACAAAATCGAAGGGTGTCACCTGAGGGATGTCCCTTGATAGCCCAAAGTCCAAAGATTTCGAGTTATCATGGTATGATTTTTGGAAAAATTCCCAAAATTAGGTACTAACTCGTTTACCTCTTATGTTATTGCTATTTTTTAAAATATAGCATTAACCTAAGAGAGATTTTTATTTGTTGACAAATTTTTAATTATTCAACACGTCACATTGAGTTAGTTGTGAGGGTACAGATGGCTGTATTGGTGTTTTTCGATTGAATATACATGAAGCTAAGACGCAAATACGTTTTTAGTTACCAATTATTGTCTGTGTTAACATCATAAACGAGTTACTACATTATATTGGGAAAATTTTCAAAAATCATTCTTATCATGACAACTCGAAATCCTTAGGCTTTGGACTAAGCTAACCTAGGTTAGATGTGTTACTAATGAGGTGACCTATCACCCCCTTAAGGCTTTGCAACGACCTTTCTAACACCGTGTGTGTATATATATATATATATAAAACCGAGCTTTTAAAGGAAACAAATGTCGCGCCCGGTAGTTTCACAATTTACTCTTCTATCATATCTGGGCAGTGTCTCGCGACAATACACGCACTCGTGGCGCGACGAGCCAGCGAAGAAAAAATTTAATATTCATACAACGCAATACTCGGAAATAAAAATAAAAAATTGCCCCGGCCAAAGCGATTACGCTAGCGATTATTGGACGAAAATAAAAATAAAATGGGCAAATTCGAGTGAATCGTCGAAACCCACAAACCGTACACACGCTCGATAAATTTATAATACCGAAAGCTGAAGCCGATTCTCCCCGACAAAAGCGGTGCGATTTATACCCTCCGTTAATATTGTTCGCATCGCGTGGCCGAATAATAATCGCGATATTAAGGTGCGCAACTTTTTTTGGAAATATTGTGGTTTCAATTATTTTCCTTTTGTTTCGGTCGCGAGGTAATTCGAGTTTGTTTGGGTTCGTATCATCGAGGATGTTTTTTCCACAGCGATTAGCTCGAATCGTGGATTTGGGAAAAATGCTAGGAAATAATGGACTGGGAGAAATTTCGAGTTGAAGGTGCGGTGTTTGTAGCGGGGAATTTCCTCTGGTGAATTTGGTGGGTTTGGAAAAAATACCAGGAAAGAATAGAATGGGAGAAATTTCGAGTTGAAGGTCCGGTGTTTTTAGCGGAGAATAAGCTTTGGTGAATTTGGTTTTCGTGTGAGTGTCAAGAGAGAGCCAGTCGTGAGTGGATTTCCTTCAATTACGCAGATTTCTATGAGCAAATAGATTCGCCCTATTTTTCATCCCCTCAACTCTTTTGCTCTTTGCTTCCTCGTTGACTCTTTTTGCCCTCGAAAGGACTGTACCTCCACCTTTTGAAGGAAAAAAAAGAAACGCCTCGTCCACTTCATCACATTACGTTGCACAGTGCAGAAAAGGGGGGGGGGGCACAAAGCGTACATTCGTGAAGTCTCCACGTGTATGAAGGATCGAGAAAAAAAAACGACTCACAAAAGAAACTATGCTGCATTGTACGTTTTCCTGACGCTACAGCAGCCTCGTTACTTCCATTCTTTTTTGCTCGGCCTCCACGCGCTTTTCGCGAGGCTTCGAAACCTGATAAAATCTCAGAATTTCTTCGATACACACTCGAGTATCCTGCACGAGCAAACACATGGGTACACGCGCGGAATGTGTGGATGAAAGTAACGGTGGCTCACTCACAATTTGGTGATATATATTTTTTTTTTTGGTACCAGTTGCTTCCGTTTCCCAACCAGTTGCTTTCTCCTCCGAGGTTCATACGGATTTGTCTCTCTCTCTCGCGATGTTCCACACGGATGTACAGATGTATGCGTGTAAACCGTCTTAGGGGGATATCGGGAGCGGAGGTGACGTGCCACGAGAGATACGACGGGCTCAAGAATTCGTACGACTGCAATGCAGTCTATTCGATATTTTGTAATTTAATTCTCATGAGAAACCATACAAGGATATGAGAAAATTTGTCATCGTTATTGTGAGTTGAATATTGTATAGTATTTTTATTTATTAATGAGGATTTATGATATGAGGAAACATGTCATAATTATTACGAATGAATATTGTACTGTAATTTTTTTTTTAATTTTTACTTCGAAAGATGCGTCGTATTTCTCGTGGGCCTTTGAGACTTTATTTCTTCGTTATTTTCACGTCTTCGGAGACCTCGCTTGTTGGCCACAGCCACTTTTTACAGTACCGTGGCATAGGCGCAAGAGGGCACAGGGCAAATGAGAAATACCTGCTGCTTTAGGGGGTGCTCCCTGTAGAACGCCAAATCTCAGTTGATTATCATTATTTTTTTTTGGAGGGTGAGGAATGTATATATATTTCAGGGTTATAGGTACACTTTTTATTACATCATTCTAGTTTTCGAAACGACTTTTGTTGTTTAAAAAAAGTAAAAAGAGGCGGTGATGTAATCGGTCATCGTGAAGCAGTCCGGAAGGGACGTCGAATGCGGTGTACACTCCAGCACCTCGTGAGATTATCTGAAAAAAATCGCGCAAAAAAATTGCTTAGTATGTACATTAGACTGGCCCAGAATTTTTTTTTTCAACTGAAATTTTTTTGAAAATGTTGACGATGACAAAAAATTAGTGCTGACCTAATTTTAGCCCTTCATATCAATATTTAGAGTTCCCTTGTCGCGATTTACTATTTCCCATTCTTTGAACATGGTAAAAGTTTTGTTCGTCGCTGCTCAGCTTTATAACTCGCCTACGGATAAACACACGGAAATATCCATAACATTGTTTTATAGAAAATTTAACGCTCTACAAAAAAAGTCCTTAGCCTTCATACGATAAGTTTACTCGTTCGAATTTTATTCAACGTCGAAGTTGAATCTATGTTATCATAGATTCAACTTTGACGTTGAATAAAATTCATGATAACATAGATTCAACTTCGACGTTGAATAAAATTCGAACGAGTAAATTTATCGTATGAAGGCTAAGGACTTTTTTTGTAGAGCATTAAATTTGCTATAAATATTATGATTTTGTGAGATTTTTGGACTCTTACAACGAAATTATTGATCTTTTTCGTTTTTTTTTGTGATTCATCTTAAAAAGTATTGTATCCTTTTTAAATTATTCCCTAGATAATTTCTAAAGTTCCTAATGGATTTAAATTTATTGTTATTTAAATGTACATTAGTACAATAATCTATTCTCAAACCAAATTCAATCCCCATAGCATGATTAATAAATATCTAGGGGATAATTTAAAAAGAATACAATACTTTTCAAAATGAATCAGAAAAAAAACCAAAAAAATCAATAATTTTGTTGAAAATGTACAGAACTCTCACAACATAATGAAATTTATCATCAATTCAACTTTAATGTTGAATAAAATTTGAACGAGTGAATTTATCGTATGAAGGCTAAGGACCTTTTTTGTAGAGCGTTAAATTTTCTATAAACAATATTTTTGGGCGTTTCCGTGTATTTACCCGTAGGCAAATTATAAAGCTCAGAAGCGGCAAACAAAACTCTTACCATGTTAAATGAATGGGAAATAGAAAATCGCGATAAGGGATCTCTAAATATTAATATAAAGGGCTAAAATTTGGTCAGCACTCGTTGTTTGTCATTCCCAACAATATTTTCAATTTTTTTTTTAATTCAATTTTTTTTGGGCCAATCTTATATACATCTGGTCTCTCGATGAACCAATAACACTGGAAGAATAATGATAATTGGCTAAAGGGGAGGCCTTACAACAAAACAGTTGAATTTTTCCGAAAAAGTTTTATACTTTGACCCGGCCAAAAACATGTTTATTTTGATAATTTTTAGTCGGTTTTAGATTAATCAATTGGATATAAGTATCATAAAAACGTGTGCAAAATATGAGCTTGATCGGTCAAGTAGTTTTTGAGTAATCGAGTACACCGATTTTCAACTCATTAAAAAAAGTTCTGAGATAATCGTATTTAAAGTTTCGGCAAGGCAAAAACGTATGGTTCTGTGACTTGCCGACTAGTCAGCTATTCCAGCACCATATAATAGTCTTCAGCCTCATATTCAGCTGAATATTTCTATGGGTATACAAACATTTTTAACAGCTATTATTTAATAGACGACTCACCTCTCCACATGGTGCCTATATCTGCACGCAGGGCTCGAAACGGAGCAGACATGAGTCGCGCTTAAAGGCTCTCGGGACGTCATTTTTGCGAATCGACCAAAACGACGAATAACGACGACCAAAACTATTTGACCGATCAAGCTCATATTTTGCACACGTTTTTGCATCGTATTCTACAGGTTTCAAACTATAAATTTAGGCAATAAACAAAAACTATTTTTTAAGCCTCTTTAGGGAGTACTCCCTTAATTTATGGAGTATCAATTTTGTCGTGATCGAAAATTGACTAGGGCTTCCCGCTTGGTAGTCGGTACAAAAAGTGCGCGACTGAGCGGTCACAAATGCAAGTACTGGCCCGGGCCAACGCAGCTTGAGAAATCATCACAGTGTGACTGCCCGAAAAATAGCCGAACTTCGTGATTTTTTTAGGTGAATACGATAAGCTAATCGGTCTATTTTTTTTTTACAAATTCAAACACCGATAAAGAATACAAAACGTTTTTTTTTAAATTTCTTTAATTGTTGTTTAACATTGTTTTTATTTGCGGAAAATTGCGTGGAAAAAAAGGCGTCTCATGGTGGCCAGAATTGCGGCCGCAAATTTTATCTGAAAGAAAAATTTCAAAACGATTATTAATTTGTAGGAAAACCGTTCCTATGGAGGTTTTTTTTAGTGAAATTTGAAAAAATGGCAGCGTTTTAAACATAAAGTATCAAATTTAGCCTTTCGCGACAGTTTTTTTGTAAAAAAAATAGGTAGATTTAAAAAAGCTTCCATAGCAACATAAGGAATGACGTGAAGAATGTTCTGTTAAACTTTCAAACGGATAGCTTAAGAACTCTTCCTTTGAGAGTGGCCACCGTTTTCAAAAACACCATTCCGAGAGAAACGCGTTTAAAGGTCTAAGAAAGGCTTAACTTTTTCTTCGAAAGCTGTACCGACCAAAATAATTCGAATTTCGATCAAAAAATTAGGCAAAACGTTCGGAAAATGCAAAAAAAATCGGTTCATTGAAAATTTTACACTGTGATGATTCCTTAACACGGGAGATCGCTACTGGCGGTGTAAATTATTGCACATTAACCACGTAATTATATATTAAAAATGTTATAACGGAAGTACCGTGAAGACAAGCGTAATTTTTTTATCGGCCAACTGGCCAAGCCCAAACGAGAACATTGTGGAAGGTAGACATTTATTTTTCCACACACTGCCCTTAATTATTCTTTCAAACGATCGTACAGTGACATTATTCACTTTTAATATTGACTCGCGAATAAGGGCCTGAACTCTCCTTTCGCTGGACGTAAAGTTTATGACTACCAAGCCGAAATACCTCGATGAAAAAAAAAATAGCTTTTTAAGCTCTCCTTTGTGCATCCACCTTTACTCGCTGTTCATTGAAAAAAGAGTGGCCTTTTACACTGCAATAACGTACGTGACGATGGCAGGTACTCATAGCCATTCCTGTGAACTCTCGTACATCTATACACATCTATTTGCAAATACAGCGAATATTTCCACACGTCACAGTATTTTTTGCCTCACGTGAAAATGGTTCTCATACTCGGGCACTTTTTATACGATCGAAAAATATCGATGAAAACCATCAAAGGCTTTAATTGAAAACAAACATTAGAACACTTCTTTTACTGTATCTGTCTCGTGGAAAGGGGCATTCAGCGATCTGCCAAAGAGTTCGGTATGTTGAATCAACTTTCTGACAACATGTGTACTCGTGAACACATTTGACGTCATTTTTTTGTTGGAACCGAATCAATACTCATTTGATTTTACTGTATCTTAATTTTTTTGCATGTAATTAAATGGATCCCAGATAGGTATTTTGAACGATATTTTCTGGATCATGAAAAAAATAACTCACGGTTTGACGTTTCAAGGATTTGTATATGATTTGTAGGGGAGAGTGGGGTACAATGTATCACGAGGCACTGTGAGCTAGACGCGATTTCTCGGAGGTTCATAGCTCTTGAATTCCGAAATTTTTTGTGTTGGACCGCGATTTATATTTGGTTTCGTCGGGCATAAAAAAAGTCGATAGCAGCTCACAAAGAATTATTGAAAATTGAAAATTGATTTGAGGCTTGGAAGAAAAATATTTCGCTCGCCGGAAAATTGTAAAATATAACGTAACTTTGCGTACCGGCTCGGCTTTTCGGTTCTAATCGATAGTTTTATTATTCATGATGAGCTAAGTGACGTGTGTTTTTTCATTCTTAGTTTAATTAAGGTCTTAAGCCACAGTAACGGGTATAAAGCCATGTGCGAATTAAACCATTTTTTTCGTATGAAAAAGTGATTCACTCATAAAATTAATTACACATTGTGATTTATTATGAATTTCAAGTCGTTAGTAAATGTTTTTTTTTCGATGTACAAAATGGCCGACTACTAATATTTTCTGTTGTTATCTTGTTTTTTAGGCGCTCCGCGGCGTGACATTTAGCATCGACAATTTTTGACCCAGAACAAAAAACAAAAATTCTCGTCAATCTACATTAGAATACCTAGAGAAGTACGTACGGAATTTAAAATAATTTTTTTTTTTTCAAAGTTGTAGGTATTTAAAATTAAGAAATCAATTTTGGATGGAAAATTTCGTTGTAACTGCTCATAAACTGCTCATAAAATGAAAAGTTTTCGGATAATCAGGAATTCCGTACGCACTTCTCTGCGAAGTGCAATTAGGAACATAACTTAAATTTGAAGCAAATCGAGTGAAAATTGTCGAAGTTATTTGTCACGCCAATTGGAAAAAAGCTGTTCCGAGAAGTTTCGAGTAGTCGGCCACTTTGTACATCGAAAAAAAAAATATATTTTCTTGCAGCTTGACATTCATACTAAATAGATGTGTAATTAATTTTATGAGTGAATCACTTGTTCATACGAAAAAAAATTATTAAATTCGCGCATGATTTTATACCCGTTACTCTGGCCTAAGGCCGTAATAGTTATTTTCATCAATAACCAAATATTTAACTAGTGGGGTACAATGTATCACCGAGATGTGGGGCACAATGCCCCGAGTCCCAATGGGGAAACAAATAAGTGCTGTCAACGACGTGCGATTTGTAAAAATAAGATGTTCCTGTGATATAACTGATTTTATACTGATACTGATATACTGATATTCTTTGGGTTCGTACTGTTATGTGTAAAAATCTGTTATCTATGTTAGAAAATTGTAAGAGTTTCAACCGCCTCATTGTACCCTACGCAGTAGTTGACACACTGCACCCACCTATATGATACGTTGTACCCCACTCATGGGGTACAATGAACCAAGCCGCAAATTTTTTTCGATCCCATTATTTTGGTATTTTTAGTCTTTTGGTACGAAATATGGGGGCTTCATTGTACGCCCAAAGGTCTATAAAATCGGTTTTGACCTTTTTTTCTAATCAGACTACCTTGATTAGAGTAAAAATTCGCTAGAAAAAATGTGAAAGGCTTTACCCCACCTTCCCCTGTATGTCGAGGATTTGTACATGATTTCCAAATCAACTTTGGCAAAGTTTATTTTAAAAAAATAATTGCAACAAAGATATAGGCATCCGTTAAACGTCTATCTCTCTCTCTCTCTCTCTCTCTCTCTCTTGCTCTCTGATTATATCCGCCATACCAAGTCAGCGTCTCCTAACTCAACTCGTGCCACCTACTTACCCACTGCACCTTGTGTGATCCTATTGGAATCGATTTTTCGAGAGCCAAACGTGCGTCGAGGGCCTTTGACGACTAAACCTCGTTAGGGTATCGAACATTCTCCCTCCTTTTATCTCCCTCTCACTCGCCCTCCCTCATTCATATCCCCGGCTCATGGGGTGAACAACGCCAAAGACCCGTCTACGTCGAAGTAGCCCAAGAGTACATCGAGAGAAAAGCTGACGGGCAACGGAGGGGGCGAATAAAAAAAAACTGAACTACCCCTAGACGCAGAATCACGAAGGTGGTCTTCCTCGACGTCTTTTCAGTACTCGCGTGAAACTTTTCTCAGATACGATTGCACACATCGTATATCGTCTGGCAGCAATTGAATTCTCCGATTTATCGCCTCTTTATATGTTTTCATCAACGTTTATTCCGCTGTCACTTTCTTTTACGGTCCTCTCGTCTGCATCCGCCGATTTTCTCAGCAGCAAAACAGATGCAATTGCATTTCGTTTTTTTGTCCCGAATTTAATTTGAAATTGCAAAGTGCAAACTCGAGAAAATATTAACTTCGTATTTTTTTTGCCCCTCGTAATTTTTGTTGCGGAATGATTTATTTTGTTTTCAAAAAGCCCTCAGCCTCGATGGCCACGAGAGATATTGCGATATGGATATTGGACGAGGAGCCTCCTGTAATACACCCGGAGAGCGAGAAAATTCAGCCCATCTGCGGGAACAAAGTAAAGAGCGATGCGGCGAAAGAGATAGCGAGAGTGGAATGAGAATGCAGAAAGAAATGGCACGCGAGAAAGAGACAGTGAAATGTAAGACGAGAAGTAGAATAAGAGAGAAAATGAAGAGCTAAAGAAAAAGCGTGCGAATCGAGCTTACAGTGAGAAAGAGAGGGAGAGAGAGAGAGAGAGGGAGAGAGAGAGAGAGAGAGAGAAGAAAAAAGAAAAAGTTCGTATTCAAGCACCCGGGCAAATGCCGTACAGACTTTTCCACTTCGCAGGACGAGCTGCGAGGCTCTCTTTCTACTGGCTTATTCGTTTGGGGTCGTGCCTCGTCCGCTAGCCGCGAGCATACAGGCTATAGATTAAAAAAAAGGCGAAAGGAACAAGCGGGGCAAAAAAGGATGACAGCGTGATAAAATTGGAGTGAGGAAAAAAGGCGCTCATCACGTGGCTAGTTGCAGTCCTGAACAATATCGAGAAATTGTACTTGATTATATTTATCCTAATTAAGGGGAATTCTCACTTTAGACGCTAAAAAAGGCTATTTTCATTAATTTTTGATACGCTTATATTATAGATATTGATATAAAAGTTTTTACACTTTCAAAATACATTTAAAAAAAATTTTATTGATTTTAGTCACTATTTATGGCCGAAAACCGTAGTTAAAAAAATGTCCTAAAAAATTGTAGATCTGCGCTGTTAATAAAATCTCGGAGATGGATCATCCAAAAAATTTAACGGTTTTAGATTCAGTATGTTAATGGCAATAGCGCATAATATGCGATTTTTTATGTATGCAAAAATAACAAAATGGCGGACATTTTTCGAAAAACACAAAAAAAACCTTTTTTTCCACCGTTTTTGGCTAAAAATAAATAGTAAATAGCAAGATTTAAAAAAAATCTTGATATGCGCTATAGCTATAGTTGTAAAGAATATGTGGTTAAAATTTCATAAGGATCGGTTCAGTAGTTTCGAAGATTTTGTCAACAAGCCGTCGAAAAACGTTGTTTCAAGAAAAACGCGTTAAAAGTTTGTTTGGGTTACGTAAATACATAACTTTTTTTTAAAATGCATTTCGAAAGTGTATTTATTAAGTGTAACAACTTTTATATCGATATCTATAATATAAACCAATAAAAAAATCATGAAAATATACTTTTTAGGGTCTAAAGTGAGAGAACCCCTTAAGACTTCACATTCATTTGGCTGATCGATAAATGAAACTTGTAGGCCATTTTTTGAGAATACTAAAAAAACAATCGAAATGAAGTTTGGAGAGTGAAGAAAAGAATCTGCAAAAAATACCGAATGGTGTCTCAGTCGTGGTTACACTAGCAAGGAACACCACTCAAGAGACCAGCTTGACTTTTGTTGAAACTCCTATATGTGATAAAGGATATACAACTATTAGACACTTTTTTTATCGGCGAAAAACGATTTTAAGGGGGGGGAAAGTACACCGCAAAGTACTCCGCGTGTCACCGCTCAATTTAATTCTTTTTCAATACTTCTATGTTGGATTTTTCATCTCTTTACTTCAAAAGAATTTTGGTTTTAGCGTCATTCAGATCGGTGGGCTGCTTGTGGGTGAATCAGCACGATGCACCCTCGAAACGCCTTCTCTTGAGGGGTGGTTTTCCCCCTTAAAACCGTTTACCCGCCGATAAAAAATACGTGTCTAATAGTTTTCAATGCTTTAGCACACATATGAGTTTCAACAAAATCGAAGAAGGACACTTATGTGATGTTCCTTGTGAGACCGTTTTTTGAGGCGCACTGCGGGAGGACACAGAACTCTTATGGACCAGCACATAGAACGAAAAGAACAAATTTGTTTACATCAGTTTTGCTAAAAAAAAGTACACAACATTACTTCAAAATATTGTTTGTTTTTCGCAAAGTGGCATAATTTTGAATGCACCTTTATGTTTGCTAAAAGTGCCTTTAATTTGTTTATAAAAACGCGAATCCTTGATGAATCATAAAAATCGTGTGTACTTCGTCAAAGAATCTATCTAAGAAGCTATAGCTAAAATATCAAGTCAATCGGATGAAAACGTTTCGAATTAAGTGTTCTCCCAACTTCAAAAACGTGGTTTCGAGAAAAACGCGTTGGAATTTCCAACGCTAATTTAGGAGCTCTCGTTCACACGACGGAATTGAAGCTCTCATTTGAATTCTTTCTACGTGTAGCCACCGAGGCATTTTGATAGTACCTAGGTCATCAGTGGTTAGCTCGTTGTATATATTTTTTTGCAACGACTGGACTAAACGATTCCAAATTGCTACTTTCACCGTCCAGGCTGTTTCCTGCGTTCCGGAGCGCTTCGGAAAATGAGCTCATGAAGATAAAAAAAAATCTTTCCGCGAACAATCATTTTTGTATACTATTCTTGTGATTTTTATACTTCATTTGCGTCAACAAAAAACCGATGAAACTTATTTTCCTACTCACAAGGAACATCCCTCAGGTGACACCCTTCGATTTTGTTGAAATTTGGGAATGTTATAAAGCACCGAAAAGTAAGCGATACGTATTTTTTTTATCGTCGGAAAAACGGTTTTAAGGGGTGAAACCACCCCTCGAAAAAAGGCATCTCCAGGGGTAATATAGCACAAGGAGTCCACCGATGTGAATGAAACAAAAACGAAAACTCTAATAATCTGAAGCAAAGAAAAATGCACTATAGTGACATGGCAAAAAAAAAAGGGGTGAATCACCCCTATATCAAGGGGTGGTTTCACCCCTTAAAACCGTTTTTACGCCGATAAACAAAATATGTATCGCTTACTTTTCGGTGCTTTATCACATGTACAAATTTCAACAAAATCGAAGGGTGTCACCCGCGGGATGTTGCTTGTCAGATGTTAACGCCTTTAGAAAGCTACTATCTACTTATGAATTCTGACAGGAGCCTCGTGCATTCATTAAAAAACGCGTGAATTCGTAAAAAAAATTGAATCACGATTTTTTTCTAAAATCAGATCATAAGACCATCGTCAGAATTCACAGCATTTTTTTTACCACGCAAACAAACCATGTTTGGTAAAGAAAAACGTTCCGTCACTCGCATTGTTTTTTCCCCCGCATACATTTGCAAAACCGTACAGTTTATTGAACGAGTGTATCCAGAGAAATTCCAAATTGCCGTAACAATTTAATTAAGAGAGAATAATTGATATCGAATCGTTGACTTCTCGCGGTGCAGTGGCCATTGTTCGAACGAGCATAAAAAAAAACAACCCCCGACACCCACCGTGCAGCCTCGACGCTACGGGCGGTGAAGAAAAATCGATGGGGTTAAACTGCAAATGCAATTTTTATCGTGGCAAAGGCAAATTTCCACGCGATTTTTTTTTCGGTCAATTAAATAACTACACGAGGCGCACAATTGTACTTCGTGATGAACCAAGGGAAAAATATCCAAATGGTGTCTTTCGGGTCGAACCCAAACGAACTTGAACCAGCGCAAACATCACCCGCAAAAAATACTACAAAGTTATCGTCGTGATACAGAAAAAAGTAGTATTTTCCTATTTGCGCTGACATTCACCATCGATGTGCTTGTTTTCTATTCTTTTTTCGTACGCCCTTGCAGGCTTTTCCCATTTTGTTGTCACCGTGCACTTACGCGCCCGTTAATTCTGGCTTATAACAGATACCCCCACCCCAAAAGTGTTGCCCACAGCCACTTCCGAGTGGCCTACAGGGGCCCACCGATCGCGCCTCTACTCTTGGTCACCATGGCCTTTATTACCACTAACCTATCGTGAGAAGGCGTATCGATATTTATATCTAGACATTGGGTCACCCTAGCTGCAGGCCACTTGTGCATACTCGTCGTGCACACTTCAGTACCCGAATATGTAGAATGTGCTTACATGAGATATGTATATGAAGAGCAGATGTTAAGTGATGTTCGGGACGAATAAAGCGAGAGGCAAGGCTATTGAGGCCCAGGGGCACTGGGGGAAGGGGGGGGAGCAGTGCCTGATCGTGGTTGCTCTGTCGTCGTAGTGTGTGGTTCGCGGTTTAGTGGCGGTGTGCTAACCGTGATATGCGGAGGGAAGTTATCTAGAGAGGGTTTTCGTTGAAAGAGAGAGAAGGAGGATGTATGTGAGAGGCAGAGAGAGAGAGAGACAGAGGGAGAGACAGAGAGAAAGCAAAGTGTCGCCCGTGCTTTTTGGTTGCTCTCGTGCTCATTTCCGCGTTCATTTCAGTCCTTCAGATGTCTCCACTTCATATACAATCTTGTCTCTGTCAAGCATGCACATACCTCAATGAAAACACCCACACACACTCGACACACGTGAATGTGCTCGTGCCTACGAGTACATCTAGACATACATCAGTTTTGTCATCACACGAGAGCCAAGATTTCCCGTCACGAGCGTGGCAATCCTTCATCAGCTTGAAAGAACAAATTTTCTGTCCAGAATTGAGGATGGTCCGTTTAGGTACACCATTCGCGAGCAGGGACGCGAGTACGACGAGATTGTCTCGAAAGGGTCGGAATTTCGAGTGGTCAAAGTTCCCGGCGGTGGGCTCATGGAGCTTTGTCATCCCTGTTGAGGGCTCGCCACACAGCGCGATGATGGCGTTGACGACGCTAGCGGACTTTTCCCACTAGAGACAACCGGATGACTCGTATCGCGCACAGTGAATCCGTGTGATTGGTGCGCCGAGGGGAGCTTGATACAAGCGTGAAACACAGTGAGAGTGCGAGGAAAAAACGTTGGAGGGGCGTCGGGGGGGGGGGGGAGGTAGCAAGGGAACAAGATGCATCACGGTACGGGATACGGAAGTGGTCCGCAGGAGCGCGTACATCAAGTACCGAGAACAGGGACCGGTACACTCGAAAGTACGAAATGTCCTTACGAGACTTATCAGGCACAGATACCGGATTGTTGCGCCGCTGCAGCCGCCGTACAAGATCCCTATCCGAGGCCACCAAGCGGCTACGACGCCCGCTGCTACGACGACTGTCAAGGCGTCAGGGCGCCCTACCAGGATGAAACTTACACCCAGGTGAGCCTCTTCTTCCGTTATGACACTTTCCATCGACTAAGCCTTCAATGTTTTGGCTGCGAATGCTTTTTTCCCAACTGCCGCGGGCCCATTGTGTAGAAAGACACGAATCTCGGTCGATCGGGAAACGGAAGGCATCGGAAAACATCCAGTGGTCAATGGTGCGCTCCAATGTAGGCTGTCGATAATTAAAACAGCGTCGGCTCGCAGACTCGGAGTCTGCAGAAACAAAAATGGCGTCGAGCCGCGACACGTGCACGCGCGTGGGTAGAGATCCGCCGCGAGAAACGACGAAGGACTTTGCCGTCCTCGTCAATATTATACCGTTGTCGTGATCAGCGTAATGTAAATGGAAAATTGAACGTCATAGTGGGAGCAGGCTGAAAACTTTGAAACTAAATGAACAACGCAAATGCGGAAATGCTGTAGCTTTTCATCTCCTATAAGATCCACTGATTGATCGACAATCTTGGTATACTTGATGTCAATCAATGAAGGACATTGCTCGGTTGGGGAACGGTGTGACGTCAAAATCAAATTATTTTTTCGCCAGTATGAAACGATCGGCTAGACCCGAGCATACTAAATAAAGAATATAATTAACCGGCGCTACGTAATTAAGGGGCTATACCAGTGTGACACTTTTAAAAAATCGACTTTCTTGCCATTTTCGACAGTTTATACTTTCATGAATATCATTAGCGTTTATATAATTTATATCAATATCAATTTATCCTGCAAAAACCGATAGTTAAATCTTTAAACGCGTTTTTCTCGAAATGAGATTTTTCAAATTTGCCGACATTGTAACTCAAAGAGCAATTATCCTATTGACTTGAAATTTGAACTGAGTACTTTTAAATATATTTCCTCTACAATGACGTAGGATATTTTTGATTGGACGAAGACTGACGATTTTGCATTGGAAAAAACGACCATTTTGAAGGTTACACAACAGACTTTTTTTCTCAACTACGCCATTTTGTTAGATTCTGATATTTTTCGAAAATCCTCCGTCATTGTACAGGAAATACCTTCGAGTTTAACAAAATTTTTTTCTTTTTTCGGTTTTAGCCGTAATCATGTTAGCAGTGGAGAAACCTTTTCTTGCGCCTCCGAAGGCAGCGCATAAGTCGCTTGGATCTCAATATTTTTCCATGAAAAAATTATGTAATATAGGTCAAATATAGCCAAATATATTCTTAATTTTCCGAAAGATTTTATTGAGTACTTTTCTTCCAAAACAATCCTGAAAATCACCCAAATTTTCAGCGTTCACACTGGTATAGCCCCTTAAGCAAGTATGTGCCGATACAAAAAGTATCAATTGCCATAAAGTGGAATCAATCATTCTCGCACGCGAAAACTAGCCGGACAAGCGAAGAAAAGAAAAAGCAGCGCTCGAGACCGTCTCTGACAAAAAAAAGAGTAACTGTTATATAGAAAGGCCGTTAATTAAAGTGTCAATTAAACTGGAGCGTCATAACGGGATAGCGAATGTAGGACAGTATATCAGCTGCGCGATGCCGTCTGTCGCTGATGCCGTTGGCTCGCAATTTCGTCCTTTTTTTTAAGTGGCCCAGCTCCTAATTGTTTGCAATCTCACGTTCTCTATCCATCCATCTATCCCTCTCTCTCATTACCCCCCCCCCCCTCTCTCTCTCTCTCTTTCTCTCTCTTTCTCTCTCTCTCTCTCTCTCTCTCTCTCTCTCTCTCTCTCTCTCTCTCTCTCTCTCTCTCTCTCTCTCGCTCTTATCTTCAGGATGTTCCAGCCGGTCTTCATCGGCCCCAGTCGAGGCTCGGATACGACGAGCGGCCCCAATCTCGCGTCGATTACACCTCGGACTCGAGGTGCGCGAGTAGACTCGGCTACGATGACACGGGCGGGGGTTACTTGGATCAGAGCGACCCGAGAATGTATTGCACCGGTAGCTACTGCATGGGCGACACGATGATGGCGACAGCCAGAGGCGTTTGCGGCGAGGAGGTCGAGCTCGACATGCGAAGACACATACAAGCCTGCGCCTGCACTTGCAATCACATGGGTTACGGGAATTACATGGACTATCAGGTGAAATATGTGTATATGTAATATGTGTGCTGGAGATTCGTTAAAGCCCCGACGACCAAAGCCGATAAAACGAATACGTATCCGGCAATATCCCAATTGGCGCGGGCGACTGTCCAAAAGAAGTAACGAGTGTACGGAATAATTGAGCGAGGATTGCTCATTTCGTCAGTACATTTTTTGCGTCGAATCTCAATTCATCGCAACAGGGTAGGAAAATCTTTAACCCAAATGAACCTGAACCGACCCGGTGGACGAGTTATTTCAGCAGGCAGTTTGACACGCTAGGAAAATCACCAATCCAAACAAACACGAACCGGATCGTTTGACGAGTCATTTCAGCCGCCAGATTCCCGTTCTAGGAAATACAGAGCAAGCGAACCCAAACCAACTCGTTTGGCGAGTCATTTCAGCCGCCAGTTTGGCACGCTAGGAAAATGTCCAACCCAAAGCAACTCTTTCGACTAGTCATTACAGCCGCTAGAACACTCTAATTTGACACACTAGAACAATCTCCAACCCAGAGAGATCCGAACCAACTGGTATGACGAGTCATTTCTACCACAAGGTTGCGATTCTAGAAAATCCAGCGCAAGCAAACCCAAGCCAACTCGTTTGACGAGTCATTCAGCCGCCATTCTGACACGCTAGGAAAATCTCCAATCCAAAGGAACTCGACTGACGTGTCATTTCGGCCGCCAGTTTGACAGGCTAAGAAATATCTTAGATTGGCTAAAAGAAAATCACCAATCCAAACAAACACAATCCAACTCGTTTGACGAGTCATTTCGGCCGCCAATTTGCTATTCTAGGAAAATCACTAGGTTAAACAAACCCAGACCAACTCGTTTGACGAGTCATTTCAGCCGCCACTTTGCTATTCTAGGAAAATCTCCAATCCGAACAAACCCAAACAAACTCGTTTGACAAGTCATTACAGCCGCCACTTTGCTATTCTTGTAAAATCGCGAGCCAAAACAAACCCAAACGAACTCGTTCGACGAGACATTTCAGCCGCCAGTTTGCTATTCTAGGAAAATCGCCAGCCCAAACAAACCAAAACCAACTCGCTTGACGAGTCATTTCAGCGGCCAGTTTGACACGCTAGGAAAATCTCCAACCCAAATCAACGCGTTTGACGAGCCATTTCCAGTTTGACATTCTAGGAAAATCTCCTATCCAAACAAACCCAAACCAACTCGTTTACGAGTCAATTCAGCCGCCAGTTTGATATGTTAGGAAAATCTTCTATCCAAACAAACCCAAACCAACTCATCCAACGAGTCATTTGAGCGTCCAGTTTGCCATTCTAGGAAAATATCCTATCCAAACAAACCCAAACCAACTCATGTGACGATTCATTTGAGCGTCCAGTTTGCCATTCTAGGAAAATGTCCGACCCAAAAAAACTCAACTGGTTTGACGATTAGTATAATTTCAGCCGCCAGTTTGGTCAACCATAACAGATTTGAATTTTCTGCCTGACGCACATGTGTGTAGACATTTCTGCATTGGGACTTTACAAACTCTCATATGTTACTCAATGAGCGTTTGTCGTGTCCTGCCATGATCCGAGAGTAAATTCCCAATAGATTACTCTGATCGTCAGGCTTATCATCGTTTCATCCAATTGATGCGACGATTAAATAAAAAAAGGTCTGCTGGCAACTAATCGTGCAGATTACGGAGAGACTACCATCGGACTAAGATTTCTGAAAAGGTCAGGCTACGTCGAAAAGAGTATTGAGTGACAGACAGTGAGCGAGAAAGGACTGTGACTGCATTGAAGATTCAAAGAGGCCTCAAACTCGTCCGGCCGTTGAAGGCTCCGAGGATGTGAGTGGGCCGAGTGAGACCGACAGACTGTTAGGGAGCGAAATTGCAGAGAGACGATCCTAGACAGCAGTAACCCTTCACGTCTGGCCAGTGTCGGACGTATCGGACTCCTTTGATCAATATTTTGCTTGATACGTACAGACGAGCAGGACGGTGGGATCCGAACCGCAGCAACGTGCGGTTCATCCTCGCTCATACATCTCGCCCTCTGGCATTACTTTGGTCGGGAACGTTCAATTTTTCAACCGGCAATGTCTGCGCGTATGTGCGCGTGGCTATGAGAATAATCGAAAGAGACCGATGGAAAGAACGGCAGAGGGAGAAAGAGAGATGACGGAAGTACTCTCGAGTTTCGAGGAGAAAAATCAGGGCATCGCGGCATCACTCTTCAGTGAATTCAACGTGTGTGCATTCGACACTCGTCGAAACGTGGAGTGAATGAGAGATGGGAGCTTGTCAGTTGATCAGGCACACACGTATATTGCCCAAGCGCGGTGGAGTACCTTGCCGATTTGTGAGCAAAAAAATCAAATTCATTCTACTCGTACATAGTTTTATCGACGCTTGTATCGATTGCTCTCGAGTTTTCGCTGGCTCTCTAATGAAGCGAAAAAAAAATTAAATGTGTACGTCAGTTCTGCAATTACGGTCTGCATGACACGGTTAATTATTTTTCCATTCACAGTTTTCTGTTCACGCCTATCGTTCATAAATATAATTGGATGTAAAGACTTGATTGACCTGGATTATTTAATTTAGATTTTATTGAGCAAGTCAAACGTCCGTTTCAGGGCGAAATATGCAAAAAAAAATTTTTTTCAAGGAAAGGCACTCGTTTTATTTTTTTTAATTTCCCCGAATTGTGAATAGGAAAAACGGATTTTTTGTATTTTTTATATTATGGGATTCCTAAACACCGTGAAGTAACGGCTATTTTTATTTAAAATGTTTTTTTTTTTAAATTAATATTCGATTGAGGAGTGTGGAGCACTCCAAGGCTCCAATACATGTAATATATATGTCATATGTATTTCAAAAACCTGGTAAACATACAACGAGTGCTCCACACTCTTCAATCGAATATTAATAAAAAAAAATAAAAACAAATAAAAATAGCTGTTACTTCACGGTATTTAGGAATCCCATAATATAAAAAATACCAAAAATCCGTTTTTCGTATTCACAATTCGTGGAAATTCTGGAAGGCTAGGAAAAGACGCACATTTTCATTTTATACGAATGTAAATACGTCAATTCCTGCTAAAGATACAGCCATTTGAATCGAAAAATATTTAAGGGAGACTTTGTCCTTGGAGTGCCATATTTCAGGTGTTTACATTTTATTTTTTTTAAAGGAAACGAGTAAAGCTTTTTGAGTGCGGTTTTATCTTGCTTTTATTCATGATATACAGAACGTTAAAAAAAATTAAAAAAAAAAACCAAAATGGCGGCCGTTGGAGCTCCGCGAAAACAGGTCCTCAAATCGCGGGAGGTAAACGACTGACATCACTGCCCCCTCTTTGTTGATCTGAAACACAAATTCAAAGCATATTATCAATCTGTGACCCTTTGGACATGGAATGACGGATGGGTTTTTCGTTTAGTACAAATTTCGGAAAATAGCGGCAATTTAAAAAAAAACGATTTTTTGCGTTTTTTTCGCATAACAAGATAAATAACAAATGCAAAAATGTATCTATCGAAAAAACGATCCGTCATTCCGCGAAGACATATTTTCTAAGTATGCTCTTCAAATTTCAGGTCGGTATGTTAATTACAGCGGTCAGGAGAATGTCCGCCATTTTTAAAAACGTGTTTTCGAGAAAAACGCGTTTGAAGTTTTGTAATGTGTTTACACAAATGTGTTTATAATTACCGCTAATCGGCAATGCCTGGTCCATAGCGGCATCCCTGCTCTTCTTCTAGCTGCTCATGTTGAGCCGCTAACATCTCTCGCTGGGCACAAAGCACAAAGTCTCCCTTAAAAATGGTAATCAACGAGAAAAAACGTCAGAAATTTAAAAAAAAATGTCGACACTCGGTGTATATTTTTCAATAAAGTAACTGGATTTTTCAAAATTGTTTGTGGATTTACTTTTTACTGGCTGAAGTGACGTGGAATGCCTCATATATGGGTCAGTCAACTTTCATTATTCTTTTAAATTAATCAACATTTATTAATCTTTTAATTTTGGAAGCAAAAAAATCAGTCTCTCTGATTGTTACCATACAATACATATTTACAATTAAACCTTTATATTTCCCATCTTACCCCGTATGCGGCGCAAGATGAAACAGCACTGGGAGAATGATGGGACACTAATTATTGGCATCTGGCGCACATGAAAGTAGTTTTATTGTCTATACCAGCAACTTGATAACCCACTCGTCTAAGTTTTGCAGTATTTAGTCCGAATAATCTTGCTTCCATATCATTTTAATCATTTGTAAGTTCTTTTTCTTCCCCTGGTAGAAACACCGGTTGAAGAAGAACCAAAGGCTTTACTAGTTTCATTTCACCCTTTCTAACGTAAATAGTGGTACGTTGTAAAATATTGCGCCTTTGCGATAGCTTGTATGCATCTTGCCCCATTAGACGGTTAACGAATTAACAAAAAATCACGCAATAACCTTAAATATTTCTGACAAACCGTGCTTATTATATTAATAATTAGTATTTTCATTGTGTTCACCTGCCTGTCTCTGAGCAGTATCAGCAACTCAAATGAACTGAAATGATGGTAAACGTTACCAAAAATTATATCGTTTTGTCAAAAAATCGATATTGTTGTCTCACTCGCGACGCGTGCTTCCGCCACTACTTCAAACTCCAACGGGAGCACTGTGCTCGCACACACTGTCCAGTAGCTAGGCTTATGATTCATCTTGCCCCGCGTATTCGTCTTGCCCCGAGTTTCCCTACGTCTCAACAAGCCTCACTTTTTCGTAACCTGGTCGAACTTTTTTCATACATTCTCGTTAATTAGATCGGTAACCTGTCTTTCTGCGGTAATATTGTTCTGTACACGATCAAGTGGAGATTGACGTAAAATTTAGAATTTAATGTTTAAGGGAAGGTTCTGCCTTGTTGGGCCAAAAAATGTTCGATTTTTCACCAATTTTTTATGCGAAAAGTATTAAATATTGAATATTGATATTTGGCATACTGACTAAGAGGTCTTTATTGAACATCAAAATATTTTTTAAAGTTTGACAAAACATGGCGGTAGGAGTGGGAGGAGCCACGTATGTCGGTGCGCGGGCTTTCTTTTTATATAACATTCTTTATATAGCTGGCTTTCTTATTATTCTTTATATTCTTTTCTTTCTTTATATTCTTTATATTATTTTATTCTTTATATTCTTTATATAGCGGGCTTTCTTTTTATATAACATTCTTCGCTTTCGGAAGTCCTACGTCACGGACAGGTGATCTGAAGCAAAAAAAATCAAACATATTTTCACTTTGTACAATATTGTATATAAGAAGAAAGAAGAAATAAGAAGAAAAATTTGAAAAAATAGTGAGCACAAAACTGCGAAAATATTTGGACAAAAAAACACTTCCTTCCGATCGCTCACAATTTTTTTATTTTTCAATTTTTCTTCTTGATTGTAGGTCAACTTATACACAATATTGTACAAAGTAAAAATATGTTTGATTTTTTTGCTCCCGATCATCTGTCCGGCGTTTAGGACTTCCGCAATCGAAAAATGCCATCGACCGCGCACCGACATACGTGGCTCCTCCCACTCCCACCGCCATATTTTGTCAAACTTTAAAAAATATTTTGATGTTCAACAAAGACCGCTTAGTCAACATACCAAATATCAGCATTTTATATTTAATACTTTTCGCATAAAAAATTGGTGAAAAATTGAACATTTTTTGGCCCAACAAGGCAGAACCTTCCCTTAATAAACGAGTGCGGAAACCTCCGTTCTCCTTTCGCCAGTATATTCAGAAAATGTATCATAACGACTAGTAATTTTTTTACTGATATCTATGCACCCCAATGTTTTGAAGCAACAACCTTAAGCTCAAAATCTATGGTACTGAAGTTTGCATCGTTGGAATACAAGGAGATTTTTTTTTGTTCGTATGGTCGTTTTTGCGTTGTCACATTCAAGCTACGAAAATCACTGAGACCTTTTTGAGGATCCTTATAAAAAATCTAGAACCAAAAGGTGCAGAAAAATATCTTCGATAATCATAAAAATGAAGAAATAATAAAATCAAATGGGTTTTCATTGCGTCCCAACGATGCACGCTTCAACACCGGGAAAAGTTGAACCTTGGGTAAATATCACCCTAAACGAATATCACCAGAGGTAAATTAAACCAGTAATTATCGATCTGGGAGTAACTTTGATCAAATGTTTACGTAAATAATTTTTAAGAGTAAAACTTTCTGAATAATAAAGTTATATTGTCCTGTCCTCATTGAAAGTATAAAATATTATTCTCGAACAAAATTTCAAACTTTCATTGATGATGAGGTGTATGTTTAATATACATTCAGACTATTTGACGATTTGCAAATCCGCATGTAAATTATTTTTATTTTCGCGATCAAATATTTAATGTTACGTACAATCAGAAAAAAAAACAATTTAACAAGTAATAACACTAGTGCTATCAACAGTAATGATAATAGCGATAACGAAATAATTAGCCGGATTATACGATGTTGTAACTCACGTTGCTTAGCAACCAGCCAACCAAAACCCAAACCATTAACCAACAAGTCCTAATACTCACAAGGAAAGGTTCCAAGGTTGATCTTTCCGATTTCGATTGAATTTAGCATGCTTGTAGAATGGGTAAAAATAGGCAACACGTATTTTTTTGTATCTGCGAAACCCGATTTTTAAGGGTTGAAACGCACCCTCGAAAATTAGGGTGTTTTTCGTCGATGACGTTTTAACACGGTACGAGATATGAGAAAAAAATCGAATTGCAACAATGTTTATTTTTTCGTGTACTATACTTCGGAGATAACGTTATAACGATAAAGTTATCGACGAAAAACACCCCTATTTTCGAGGATACGGTTCGCCCCTTAAAAACCGGGTTCCGCAGATATAAAAAAATACGTGTCGCCTATTTTTACCCATTCTACAAGCATGCCAAATTTCATCAAAATCGGAGAGATCAACCTCACATTTCCCTTGTCAGTCAAGTGCACTTGCGATTTCCTTCCATCGGCAATCTTGTTTAATATTTTTCAAGAATAATAAATGAACATTAAAAAATAACTAACCAATATATAGATCATTAGGCTAATCTGTTACCAAAGCTCAAGATATTTAAAAACCAAATTCCTTCATTCAAAATCCACAAAGATTAAAAATGTTCAGTGATCTAATTTTCCAATAGTCGTCCACCTGACCATTTTTGGGTCGTTGCCCGTCATGATTTAACGTATAATTTGGATTTCAATCGCTTGAAAAGAAAAAAAAACGATAAGAGAAATCGTATCTCTCTACTGCTTGCTGCATGGATACGAAAATTTTGCAATTTAATCGAAGTAAAGTAGGTCAACGAATTTAGACGCACGGTTTTATCGGAATGGTTTAACGAGTCGTGAGATCAATACTTCAGCGTTTTGAATTTGAGCATAGCCGGTCAGCTGGCACCCAACCGTCAATTATTATTAGCAGCATGCGGCGGGATTTTGCCGTAATTAAGTGAGGGACGAAGACTTCACCCTCCCTCGCATCCCCTTTTATAGGTAGAGCATTTTGATTATTACGGTACGATGCACGCCCACACACACACACACACACACACCCATAAACGTGCGATTATCGAATACATGTAATAATCACTCGCAAACATAAGGGCCTAAAGAGAACGATTTATGGATCAAAATCACGTGGCTTACGGCCTTTTGTACATGAGCACTCGATTCACAGCCTATTCGACCGATAATCACGTGAGTTCGTGTATACCTACGTATGTAATCGTTCGAAAGTCACGTACACGTATATAACACACACCTGCAACATAGATATACAGACATATGTTACACACAACCGTTATGTAGAAATGGAGAAAATTCGAGGGGGCTGGGCGACGGAGTAAGGCAAAGTTTCTAAAGCTTTCTCCTTCCAACCGAAGTTCGTGGA
>OZ023314.1:33385749-33615749 GCA_964007375.1 Ophion obscuratus
TAGCCACGACTCGATGGCCCTCGTTGAACTATGCAACTTTAGTAGAAAAAGTTTTCTCCTAAATCTGATAGAATAGAAGATATTTCTACTGCTAAGGGTGTTCTGTCGCCCAGTTTCCGGACAAATTTTTTTAAATGTTCCGGAACGATATTTTACGCCATTTCGCCGATAGTTGACATAAATTAATTTAATAAGCATCATTTTAAAGGGGAGGGATTGACCCACATTTCCTTTAAAAAAAAATTATTTACTATTTTTTTACGACAAGTACCCTTTTTCGAAAACAACCATATTCCACCTTTTTTTTTTCTGGTGACCCCGTTTACAGACAAAAAATTTTTAATGGATTTCTTTGACCGGACTCATAAATGTTCAAGCATCAATTTTGTTTTTTTAAGCGTCGTACGATTTTTTTCTAAAGATATTTTGAATTTTTTTAAGGGAATTTTGAAAAATAACGTGTAATGCGAAAACGACAAGGAAAACCTCATGATAGTAAAAAGTTGAATCGGTTTTCGTTGAGTTCACGAGAATTTTTTCAGATTTTTTTATTTCGAATTTTTGTTTCACATATTTTAGGTAAAAAATCAAATGATTTAATCACCGTAACTCGAGAACTAAGGGGTTTGTGGTAAAATTTCAAGAGAGGACACATTTGTACTTTTATAGGTCCAACGCAAGAGAATCGGTTGAAATCAATCGATTAACGTGACTAGAAAATTATAGAATTTTAACGGGGAAGAAAATGTCGAAAAAATCTGAAATAATTGTATTGCGTTGCAAATGGAAAAATACAATTTTTTCCTCTCCTGACATTTTACCATAAACCCCTTAGTTCTTGAGTGATCAAACCATTTGATATTTTACCGAAAATAGGGGAAAAAATATTTCGAAAGAAAAATTTGAAAAAATTCTCGCGAACTCAACGAAAACCGATTAAACTTTTTACTATTTCGAGGTTTTTCTTGGATCCTTGTCGTTTTCGCGTTACACGTTATTTTTAAAAATGTCTCTTTACAAAAAATCAACATATCCTTAGAAAAACAAAATCGTACGAAGCTTTAAAAAAAATAACAAAATTGAAGCTTGAGCGTCCCCCTTTATGATACCGGTCAAGGAAATGCATTAAAAAAATGTTGTCTGTAAACGGGGTCCACCAAAAAAAGTAACAAAATAGGCGAAAAATGAAGATAAATTCCTCCCCTTCAAAATTCCAAAAGTCAGCAGGCCTAAAAAGATCGATTTTTCAAGAATCTTTGTCGAGAAGAACTTCAAATCTATTAATGTAAAAAATTGTATACATATGATAACTCTTAACTGTATTTTAACATTTTTTATTTGTAAAAATAACTATTTTGAAAGCTGCTATAGCTGCTCTCTGGGAGTACCTCTGAAAAAGGCGTCTTGCGGTGAGCACGATAGCTTTTGACTGGATCATCTAAAATGAAAAACCCAAAAATATTTCGTTTATATAATGGATTATCTTATAATTGATCGAAGAAATAAGCAAAATAATAATTGTTTACAAAATGACAGCTTTTCAAAAAAAAAAATCAATTTTTGACAAAAATTTAGGCCTTAAATTGTTTCTAAAATGGAAAATATTTATTGGTGAGAAAAAAAACCTTCAATCAATTGCTAAAAAAATATACTTGAAAAGATTGTGTTAAAATTTGAGACTGATCGGTTCAGCCGTTTCCGAGAAATCTTCCTCGCCGATTTTAAAAACACAGTTTTGAGAAAAACGCGTTCAAAGTTTGAAAAGCACTTTCGAACGTTCTGAGTCGTAATTATAAATGTGCGTGTAACTTCGAAAATTTTCGCCGGATTGACAAGAAATTTTCTGTGTGTGTACTTAAATATATGTACATTACGGAAAAAAATTGATTTTTCGAAAATTTTTACTGTAGCTCCTTATATGAACTGTCGACAAAATGGCATAAAAAATCGTTCCGGAACTTTTGGGAATTTTTGTCCGGAAACATGTCGTCGGTAGTGTATACACGTATATTGATATACACTAAGCAAAAGAATAAAAGGATATTGAAAAAATCCGCCAATTTTAGGGTCATTTTCAAATAGCTGTAACTCCTCGAAAAATGGTCGTACAGCAAAATAAAAAAAGAGCAAATTGAAGGTGTAAATCTATAGTTTTGAGATCTTGAGCTCAACAATTTTTCGCATCAGCCAATTTTTAGTAGCCATAAAAAAACCAAAGTAAAAAAAATTTCAAATTTCTTACTCATCGTTTACAGGCTGCACGGATTTTAATCAATTTTTTTGAATGATCGGATTAAAATGATCGTCTGGCTGGATTCTCCCCCTTTAATTTGAGCGGTGGGAGAGCTCTGTACGATTGTTTCTGGCTGAATTATCGATATTCAAAGCAAAAATGACACTTTTGACTTTGATGACTGATTACTCGGAGAATAATGGTCGCACAGACAAAAACCAGAGGGTTTTGGAAACTTTGAAGTATTCTCTATAAGATGCTTCTATCGTTTTTTTTTATCAAGATTATTTTTTATGCGGGAAAATGGATTTAAAAACGTGAAAAATGGCAAACTTACGCATATTTTTTTAACTAAGGATTATTTTGCCAATATCGAACAGATAAAAAAAATGTTCGGTTATTATTTGCCAATATCGAACAGATAAAAAAAATGTTCGGTTTTTTTATGACCTCAAAGTATCCTAAAAAAGCCCTCAAACGTTTGAACCCCTGCGATTTTTTTTTTCATTGTGTTCCGAATGATCGACATTGTGGTCCTTGCCAAAAATCGATTAAAGCCTAAATCTACCACCTTTTATTCGTCTTTTGAGAATCACAATTTTTTTTGCACTGATTCGAATTTCCGGTGCTAAAAAATGTTGATTGTTGAACAACGGGAACAAATTTTTGTTTAATGAAAAAAATGTTTTTTGACAAAAAAATTAATTTAAAAAAATCGAAATAAAATTGTTAGATTTTTTTATAGCCCTGAACGTTTTTCATGATACGACGAGTGCTTGGAGTTGTTGGAATTCACAGTTTTTTGAATGTGTGCGTGTGTACAATTTACATCCCTACGATACGATACGACATCCTACGTACGCGTCCCACGATCATTAGATCAAGATTTTTTTATAAACATTTTATTCACCACCGGCATTAGCGTAACCTAAAGCGTACCACGTAGAGGTAGCTCGGTTGGATTTACGCTTCTTTGTGTGTGTGTTCCACACGCACACATTCAAAGAACTGTGAATTCCAACAACCCCGATCGCTCGTCGTATCATGAAAAACGTTCAGCGCTATAAAAAAAAGTCTAACAATTTTTTTTCGATTTTTTTAATTAATTTTTTTTGTCAAAAAAAAAGTTTTTTTAATTAATTTTTTTTCTCTAAACAAAAAATTGTTCCCGTTGTTCAACAATCAACATTTTTTAGCACTGGAAATTCGGATCAGTACCAAAAAAGATTGTGATTCTCGAAAGACGAATAAAAGGTGGTAGATTTAGTCTTTAATCGATTTTTAGCAAAAATCACAAATTCGATCATTCGGAACACAATGAAAAAAAAATCGCAGGGGTTTAAACTTTTGAGGGCTTTTGAGAATATTTTGAGGTCATAAAAAAACCGAACATTTTTTTCATCTATTCGATATTGGCAAAGTAATCCTTGGTTAAAATAATATTCGTAAATATGCCATTGTTCACGTTTTTTAAAATCCATTTTCCCGCATAACAAAAATCATGATAAAAAAATTATAAAAGCATCTTATAGAGAATACTTCAAAGTTTCCAAAATCCTCTGATTCTTTTCTATGCGACCATTAGTCTCCGAGTAATCAGTCATCAAAGTCAAAAGTGTCATTTTTGCTTTGAACATCGATAACTCAGCGAGAAAAAATCGTACAGAGCTCTCCCACCCCTCAAATTAAAGGGGAAGAATCCAGCTAGACGATCCTTTCAAGCCGATCGTCCAAAAAAATTTATTAAAGTCCGTGCAGACTGTGAAAGGTGAGCAAAAATTGTGAAATTTTTTTTTATTTTGGTTTTTTGATGGCTACTAAAAATTGGCTGATGCGAAAAATGTTTGAGCTCAAGATCTCATGACTAGAGATTCACACCGTCAATTTGCTTTTTTTTTATTTTGCTGTACAACCATTTTTCGAGGAGTTACAGCTATTTGAAAATGACCCTAATATTGGCGGACTTTTTCAATATCCTTTAATTCTTTTGCCTAGTGTGTGTATATATATATATATATATAGAAGTTGCTGCTGATAACAAAAACAAGATCATTATTCATAGTTTTTCGCGTATGCGAGGGTCGTGTGATGTCCACATTACTCTCAATACTTTGCATCAAAACGATGAAAAAAAATTTCCATCGAAATTCACGAAATTGCCAACATTCAAATTACGTACTTGACTGATCACCATCGCATTTTTTTCTTCCCAGCATCAATATACAAACGCCACGAGCCGCGACACACACACACCCACACGCACACTTTTCACAGTATCAAATATTCGTCTCGTGAAACTATCGCCAATGAGTTGACTTCTGATTCGATAGTTCGTTCGGCGACGAGGGCGAGATATTTCGGAACGAGATGAACGAGGAAAAGTTTAAAGGTAGAACGTTGTACAGCACGCTAATCGCGTTCGGTGAAAAATGATACTCCGTCTAATTGAGGGACTGGGCTCTCGGGCATTTTTACGATCGGAAAGTCACCGCGCGCTATTCAGTCACTGGTGTCTGTTTTTTAGTTTGCTTTGTTTTTTTTTTAATGTGTTTTTTCCGTGTATCCCTCGTAGCGGTCTATGTATATTGCTGCGTACTTCCATTCCGAATTTTCCGTTCGCGTCGAATAACCACTATGAAATTCACGGACTCGTGATCCGGTAGCGTCGAAAAAGTTTGTTCAAGCGAAATGGCAACGGTAGGTCTATCGAAAGCTCGCGAGATGGGAAAACCACCTCTACCTATGTAGGTGTGTGTGGGTGGGCATGGTCATGTGTACATGCAAATGGTATATAGGGTAAAAAGCTGCGAATGCTGAGTGAGGGCTTGTTTTTCCGGCCGGCGAAGCGCGCTGATCTGGAGGAGGTCGCGAAAGCCCGATTGTCACGAGCGAACATTCGCAACGGCCGTTCATACTTTTACAATTTCACCCAGAAAGGTGGAAAAAAAGGCTTGTTTATTTTTGTTGTTCTCTTTTTAAGCACCACCCGGACTACTCTTTGGAGATCCGCTACTTTTTTTTCGCTTTACCGCCTCCTAAGTTTTTATCCTCGACAGTTTAGATAATGGGACCATGATTCACCTTCCCTGTAATCGGGATGGTGCGTACAGCGAGCAAGGGACGAGGATGGCGGTAAAATGTTAAGATTCGTGAATTTCTTAGGCACTGCGGTAAAGCGCCTGAGTTACGGGTACACATTTTACACGCTGCTCGTCGTCGCAATTGTTGTACAATGATGTTGATGAGTTCATGAAAGATATGTCGAGGATTTGTGCATGCACATTTTTTTTTGTCGCGCAGTTTTCGACGAATTTCATTGCCTGATTTCATTTCATTGTCAAATTGTCAAAGTTTTTGGATTTAAAAAAGTATCCTAGTAATAATAAAATACTAATTATCGTTAAAATACTCAATATTTAATTTCATTGCCTGAATGTATTTCATTATGAAATTTCATTATCAAGGTGTCAATTTTCTTTTTAATGAAGACAATTTATTCAATACACAATAAAATACTAAACCGTCAATTTCATTGCTTAAATTCATTGCTTTATCAAATTTCATTGTCAAAGTTTTTATATGAAAAAAAAATCCTAAGTATAATACAAATATTAAATGTTCAATTTCATTCCGTAAATATATTTCATTATAAAACTTCATTTTCAAATTGTCAATTTTTTTAAATGAAAAATATGTATTCTATACATTGACGCTACGTCACAACTAAGTATAAAGTAAAAAAAAGTATTAAAAAGCACTGGATATTCAATTTCATCGCCTATTTGTATTTCATTATCAAATTAACTATTTTTTATGTATGCAAGAAATATTATATATAATAAAATACTGCATATTCAATTTTAGTGCCGAAATGCATTTCATTATAGAAATGACAACTTTTTTTCAATTGAAAAAAGGCAATACAATATATAATAGAATATTCAATACAAATAAAAAGAAAAATATTTATTTCGTCCATAAAGAAAAATAAATACTTTTGGAGTGACAGATTTTTCGTTAGCTTGTTCTATCAGACCAGAAGGTTTGTTTTCGCAACTTCTTCGTTGACGATTACTCATCGTCTCTGCGACACGAGCTTTCTATTAGGCAAGGGGCGCGAAGATAGTTTTTTTCCCTTTCGTATATTTTCTCTTCAAAATAACAGGCCAAAATGATCCTCCAAGGGCTACGATGAATTTTTTCCATTGTGTCCGGCTCGGAAGGGTGGCTTATTTTGTCCTCTTTGTACGCCGGGAGTCTACGCTTGTAAATAGAGGGGAATGTGGTAAGGCCAGTGTGCTCTTACCGTTCCATTCCCTCATCCGTTAACGTAGTCCTTTGGCTCCTTGTACTCCGACGTCCCTCGGCAATGCATTTTCATTTTCGAACCCCCGTGTACTATGTTGCGTTTCGCGCGAACGAACGACCAGCGGCAAAGAAGGATCGTATGAAAGGCGAGACGCGACGAAAGAGGAAGGCAGTGAGAAAAAGAAGAGAAAGATTACGAGGGTCTCATCCAAGAATTTAAGTGCGGTCCTTTTGTTTGCACCCCTTCTTTCTTTATCACACACCTTTTAACATATCGGGTGAAAGATATTGCTGGGGCAACCCTCAAAAAAACTCAGACAGACTAACAACCACGAGGGGACGCGGACACTGAAATATTTCTCTCGCTCTCTCCCCCTCCCCTCTTCTCTCGCTCACTACTTTCCAAAAAAGTGTTTTCCTGCGTAGGTACATATGTGTACATGGTGCCCATACACTGTATTCCCCAGAAAAAACTCCAAGAGAACTATCCGAACAAAATAAGATTCGAATCCGGGACCTTTCGCTTGCCAGTCGGCTGCCCTGACCATTAATAAGGAACATCCCTCAGATGACACCCTTCGATTTTGTTGAAATTTGGATATGTTATAAAGCACCGAAAAGTAAGCGATACGTTTTTTTTTTCATCGGCGGAAAAAAAAAGGTTTTAAGAGGTGAAACCACCCCTCGAAGAAGCAATATAGGGACGGTTCATCCCTTAATTTTTCATTGTTCCGGAATAGAAGAATTTTCGTTTTTCTTTCATTAAAATCGGTGGACTCCTTGTATGTGAAACTGCTATATTACCCCTAGAGATGCCTTTTTCGAGGGATGGTTTCACCCCTTAAAACCGTTTATCCGCCGATAAAAAAAAATACCTATCGCTTACTTTTCGGTGCTTTATATTAGGTGTACAAATAAGATTTAGGACACTTCGATTTTGTATCATAACAGCTATTCTAAATTAATTCAAAGGTCCCGCTCACTTATCATAGATGGCGCTTGATATGTAGTATCGAAACGTAAAGGAGTCATAAACATAACCTATAAATTCTGTAAATTAAACATGCAGACCGATAAGCTATTTATTAGACACTGCATTCGCTATGAATTCCATCAAGGAAAAAGTGTTAGGAAAGCGTGTGAATCGATATGTTCTGTTCTTGGAGACAACATTGTATCTAAAAGTACATGTGAGTATTGGTATAAGCGATTCAAAGAAGGTGATTTCGACGTTAGTGACCGTGAACGCACGGGGCCTCCTGTAAAGATGGACGATCAGGAACTGCAAGCGTTGCTGGATGAAAACTCTTGTCAGACGGAGAAGCAACTTTCGGAACAGCTTGGAGTAACTCAACAAACTGTTTCTTATCGTTTAAAAGCAATGGGTAAGATTCGAAAAGGAACAAAGTGGGTACCACACTTTCTGAGTCAAGAAAATAAAAACAGCCGTCTTAACATTTGTGTGAGTCTTTACAACAAGCAACATAGAAAGTCTTTCTTGTGGAAAATTGTGACCGGCGATGAAAAGTGGATTTATTTTGATAATCCGAAACGCAAATATCATTGGGTTGACCCCGGCGAGCCGACAACATCCACGCCAAAGCGCAATGTTCATTGTAACAAAGTCATGCTGTGCATATGGTGGGATATGAAAAGCGTACTGTATTATGAACTTCTCAAACCTGGTCAAACAGTTACTACCGATCGCTATTGTCATCAATTGATGCAAGTGAATCAAGAAATTGAGAAGAAACGTCCATTTTCTGGTAAAGGAAAGCGTTCAGTAAAACTGCTCCATGACAACGCGCGGCCTCATGTGGGTAAACCGGTCAAGGATACGTTACTAGCGCTTGGATGGGAAGCTGTACCACACCCGGCGTATTCACCAGACTTAACCCCATCCGATTATCATTTATTCCGGAAAATCCAGAACGATTTGTCTGATGTGCGATTCAAAACATTTGAAGAAGCGGAAAAATGGGTCGCTAAATTTCTCACCTCGCAAGACGAAAGTTTCTTTGCGAAAGGCATCCGCGAGTTACCTGAAAGATGGCTGAAGGTCATTCAGTGCGATGGAGATTACTTCGATAAATAACTGTGTTTTACTTCTTTTTTAATAAATCTTGAATTTTTTGAAAACTGTCCTAAAACTTATTTGTACACCTAATAACATATCCAAGTTACAGCCAAATCGAAGGGTGTCACCTGAGGGATGTTCCTTGTGAGCTACGCGAGCCCGCTTACCTCACCTTTCTCGGATAGTCTCGATATTCGTAACGCAACGTTACAACACATACAGCATATACACGCGTACATTGTATACTGAGGATAGAAACCTACCCTCAGCTTTGCTTAGGGTAGGTCTCCATACATCTTTTTGCTTCCAACGAAAATCCACGTTGAGGTTCGGTCAGGCAAGCGTGATATCTTCTTAGCTAAGCGTGAAGCGTCAAAACCCTCGGAATTCCAGGAAAAAGGGAATGAAGTGAAATGGACGGTAAGAATGAAATATGTGCGAGAAAGTGGAGTGGAAGGCTGCGTTGTAACGATGATTGATTTATTCGAGTATATTTATACATATATGTAACGCACAGATCTGTCGATGGAGAAATATTTGTAGCGAATAAGGGTACGAAGGAGCACTCGTATTAGAGGGAAGCTATTAATCTCTGAACACCCCTCGCACGAGAGTCAAGGGCTCTACGTTGTGATATCGAGTAAAGCTGAATTCATTTTTTTCTGCTTTCTTTACGAAAGAATTGAAACGTCCCATCGATTACTCAATCTGGCGAGACCTGCGGAATGATGGAAGTCGAGATAGGTCTTGCGGAAAATAGTCCTCAGACCTCTCGTTAAATCCATCGAAAAAGGGACTTCTTATGTTTTTACAGTCGAAGAGAAAAATAACCAAGAAGAATCGAATTTTGACTTTACACCAGAAGAAAATTTGCGTCAGATCAATCACAGGAGTGATGAATTAATTGATCGGAAAAGATTGTCGGACCGCTGATTGATATTCGTTGATCGTTAACGCGGGGGGGGGGGGGGTATACCAAGTGACGAATAAGGCCGAGTTAAAAAAAAACAATTGTTCGATTGCGACGACGAGACGAGAAAGAAAACTGAGGATCCGATTCCAGTCGAGAGAAGTGGAAAACACGAGCTGGGGAGAGAGAGAGAGAGAGAGAGAGAGAGAGAGAGAGAGAGAGAGAGAGAGAGAGGGTCGCGAGTGTCGCAGCTGCGCGAATCTTCGAAGTAAAGCGACAAGGTGATAAATATCTACGATGCGTAGGATAGGAACGTGAGAGTGATCGACGGAACACTCGTTGACGTTCGAGTGCTTTTTTTATTCTCCTTTTTTCTTTCCTTCTCGTAAGCAAACTCAAATAATGGAAGTGCTCGGCTTCATGATCGATTTCGCAAGGGAGCTGGGGTATATAGCTCGGAGCATCAATTCGACCCTCCCTCCGTCGTTATCTCCCAGCGGATATACACAGAACGGACCTGGCTTACTCGCCATTCGATCTTGTCAAATATTCAGAGTCCGAACCCACGTTCCGGATACCGGACAGGACTATCAATGTACACTTTTGCGTATCCATACGTGGCGCACCGATGCGTGCGTGTGAAGATACACCACGTTGGGCCGGAAGAGCGCGTGAGTAAAATCAAATGTGAGGAAGTCGTTGGGGGTGATCACGGAAAAGGGAAAGTTGTCCGTTTGTTGGTAGAAAAAGTGTTGGCTACGTAACTGCGTGTTCGACACGAATCATCACGTGAGCGCGTACACGATCATTTGAGACGCGAAGAGACTCCGGGATAAAAGAGGCATCTTCTTGGCGAGTTTCTTGAGTTTCTCATTTCCCTGAACTACCCATTCCCCTGAGCTACCCATTTTCTTGAGGTACCCATTTTCTTAAGGTACCCACTTCCCTGAGGTACCTATCTCCTTGAGGTACCCATTTTCTAGAGATTCCTCTGATGCACTAATTTCCCTGAGATACCCATTTCCCGAAATATCCACCCCTGAGGTACCCATTTTCCTGAGCTACCTATTTCCTAGAGGTATCCACTTTCCTGAGCTACCAATTTCCCTACGGTACATTTTTCCTAGAGGACGTTACTTGGAGATAGCCATTTTTCTGATTATGGGATATCCATTTTCCGAGGTACCCACCTCCCTGAGGTGCCCATTTCCCTGGGCTACCCATTATGTCGACGTACCTATTTCCCTGAGTTGCCCATTTCCCTGAGGTAACCATTTCCCTGAGCAACCCACCTCCCTGATGTGTCCATTTTCTTGAGGTACCCATTTCCCTCGCCTACCCATTGACTTGAGCTACCTATTTTCCTAAGGTACCTATTTCCTAGATCTATCCGTTACATTGAGGTACCCATTTCCCTGAGATACCGATTTCCCTGATTGTGAGATATCCATTTTGCGAGGTATCCATTCTCCCAGGTACCCACCTCCCTGACGTACCCACTTTTCTGAGCTACCCATTATCTCGGCGTACCTATTTCCCTGAGCTACCCATTTCCCTGAGCAACCCACCTCCCTGATGTGTCCATTTTCTTGAGGTACCCATTTCCCTCGCCTACCCATTGACTTGAGCTACCTATTTTCCTAAGGTACCTATTTCCTAGATCTATCCGTTACATTGAGGTACCCATTTCCCTGAGATACCGATTTCCCTGATTGTTCGATACCCATTTTGCGAGGTATCCATTCTCCCAGGTACCCACCTCCCTGAGGTACCCATTCCCCTGAGATACCAATTTCCCTGATTGTGAGGTGCCTGCCTCCCTGAGGTACACATTTCCCTAAGCTACTCATTTCTCAAAGACATCTATTCCCTTGAGACGTATATTTTCGGCAGAATGATCACTGCGTGTGATAACCCGAGGGAAATGGGTGACTCAGGGAACCTCAAGGAAATGAATACCTCAGGTTCTTCCTGAGGTATTCATGTCCTTGAGCCCATTTCCCCCGGGTTGAAAGTTCGAAGCTATCTTCTTTTCGGCAGTATGATCGTATCATTTCTCACCTTTTTTGCCGAAAAGAAAACAGCTTCGAACTTTCAACTATGCCTTTGCGGAGCTACGAAATGAGAATGCCTGAACTTTAGTCTAACAACGTGCCTGGCCCAACTGGCTGTGCTATCTTGCTTCCGTAGCCCTTTCGATGTTCGTCACCCAAACAAACTCCATCAAAACCGACGTTCCGGACACGCTACTCAAGTCCTGCAACAGTGACAACTTCACTGACGAAAGAGCCGTTTCTAAGATCGTCGTTATCCGCGTGACGCCGTTCTAATTAATACACCCTTTAGCAGGGACACCGTGTGCACGCGAGGTCGGGGTAGGTTCGCGCGAATTATAATAGCGAGAGGGAGGATATAGCTGTATCGAGAGCATCGCGAACAACGATTTGATCCTATTGATTTCGCTCGCGCGTCGCCCACGAGACGACCGAGATGGAGAGACCTTGACATCAATACCTCGGCGCAAAACAGCGTCCCATCGTCTCTCCCTCTAGTGAGGCTTTACCTAATGCTTCAACCCTGCCCCTCCCCTCTCGCTCTCCTTTAATCGCCCTTCCTCTCCATCACCCCTCAAACTTCTTCCCGTAGATTTCTCATAGGTCTCCCTCGCTCTGAGGGCACGTATGCACGATCGCGCCAGAAGCGTGTGGCATCCTTGCCTAGCTGGCTTCTCACACGCGGCACGCGATCCAGCCGACCGTTGCGCCACCTCTGTCTCCTTCAACCCCCTCACCTCAATTCCGCTTCTCCGATCCACCCTACCGCCGCGTATCCAGCATCCATAGCATCGCTGTGCCTCTTCCACCCTCGCTTATTCCAACGTCCTCTCACCCCCCCCCCCTCCCGTCAAGAGCCCTCCGGCTTATCCTCACGCCTCTCGCCTGCCGACGATTTTGCACGGTCTCTTCGCATCCTCCATACATATATGGGGAATGGTGATTCTGAAGACACTCGACTTCGGCTATCGTCCTCATAGTCAATTGTCTCCATACTCGACATTAAGTGCACCTCGATGGCTTCGAAATTACCCCTAGGTGGAACCGAGCACATTTGAGGGTCGTTTCAAGGGCCTTCGTGGCCCTAAAATCAACCATTCGGTGAAAAAAAAAAGATTTAAAGATCGTCCTCGCGACTACATGTCCTGATAGCCAACATTAGGTAGATTGAACAGATCTCAAATATCCTTACCTCATGTATGTTCATGTCAATATATGTACACGTGCTTCTGAGTACATGCGCGCGTGTGGCCATCGTATTTCGCCGACACGAGCCTGACCGCGACACTTTGAACTCGGGCGAAACTCGTTCGAGCACCTTCATCCCTCCTCCCTCCTCCCTTTATTCTTCACTTACATACATAATATGGGACGCAACGGGGGAGGAAATCCGCCGCGAGATTCAAGCTTCACATCGTGGGCGCTGGAATCGCAGAGGCCATCGAATTGGAGCGTGAAAGAAAAACATTCGAAGAAGTTCAATTCTGAACTTATTCTCCATTGTATAACCAGGGAATAATGTAACGCGAATCCTTCGAGAATGGAGGGTTGGAGGAGTGGAAAAGAGGAGACGAGGGACGAAGAGGAAGGGGATGTAAGGGCTACATGTGAATCGTTAATTTTGCTGTTGCGGAGACAAATGATCCCTCTTGTAGCACTCATGTGAGCTTTTCCTTTCACTCAGCTTTCAAGTGGCATACCTTTTCGGCTCGATTCACATGTACAGTGAACCTTCAGTTATACGCTTTTCGAGGGGTACGTCAAATATGACGTGTAAGTGAGAATAACGTGGAAGTACAATACAGTATGTATCTGAAACTCTTTAGTTGAAAATTGCGATTGGTGCATAATTCACGATGTTATTCAATAGCAGTACCTCTATTGTGTTAGTGTTTGGTTTTCCAATTGGAAATTTGATTGGTAATAATTGAGTAATGAGCCAACTCAAGTTGTCGAATTTCCGTTTTGAGCTTTTATTTAAGGCCTTAGGCCACAGTAACGGGTATAAAATCATGTTTCATGTTCACGAATTTAACCATTTTTTTCGTATGAAAACGTGATTCATAATATTAATTACACATCTATTTAGTATGAATATCAAGGTGTTAGAAAATATTTTTTTTTGATGTCCAAAAAGGCCGACTACTAATATTGTCTTTTGTTATCGTTTTTAGGCGCTCCGCGGCGTGACATTTAGCATCCACAATTTTTTACCTAGAACAAAAAAAGAAAATTCTCGGCAATCTACATTAGAATACCTAAAGAAGTACGCACGGAATTTGAAAATATTGTTTTATTCAAAAGTTGTAAGTATTCGAACTTAAGAAATGAATGTTCAATGAAAAATTTCGTTATAACTGCTCATAAAATGAAAAGTTTTCGATTAATCAGAAATTCCATACGTAGTTCTCTACGAAATGCAATTAGGAATATAACTTTCAAATTTGACGTAAATCGAGTGAAAATTGTTGAAGTCACGCCAATTGGAAAAAAGCTGTTTCGAGAAGTTTGGAGAAGTCGTCCATCGAAAAAAAAATTGTAACAGCTTGTTATTCATACTCAATAGATGTGTAATTAATTTTATGAGTGAATTACTTTTTCATACGAAAAAAAATTGTTAAATTCGCACATCATTTTATACCCGTTACCGTGGCCTAAGGCCTTAATGCAAGTTTGTAACGTGCATTAAATAGCAAGTATGCGATTATCTAATGCAAGTTCGTAACTTGAATTAAATAGCAAGTTCGTAACTTGCATTAAATAGCAAGTATGCAATTATCTGATACAAGTTTGTAACTTGCATTAAGTTTGTAACTTGCTTTGACGTTTTAGACTAGTAAATAACAGACACGTTCCTATTGATAAGCGATGTGGAAGCACAGTACGTGCATACATAGTCGAGGTCAGAAACATCAAAACATCGAACAGAACATCAAAACGCACTCACATGAAATTTTCTTCGGCGAGAGAATATCACGTGTAATTAACGGAGTACTGAGAAAAAGCAAACCGTGGAACCAACGCTGGGCAATAAAATTAAGGGGGCTTCTCACTTTGAACGCTAAAAAAGGCTACTTTCATGAATCTTTTTGATAGATTTATATTATAGATGTTGATGTAAAAGTTGTTACACTTAATACATACACTTTCGAAATACATTTTAAACAATTTGTTATGTATTTATGTAACCCAAATAAACGCGTTTTTCTCGAAACAACGTTTTTTGACGGCTTGTTGATAAAATATTCGAAAATACTAAACCGATCCTTATGAAATGTTAACCACATATTCTTTACAACTATAGATATAGCGCATGACGAGGATTTTTTGAAATTTTGATATTTAATTTTTGCCAATAACGATGAAAAACACGTTTTTTGTTGTTTTTTCTCGAAAGATGTCCGCCATTTTGTTGTTTTTTTGCATATATCAAAAATCGTATGGTATGCGCTATAGCCATTAACATACTGCATCTAAAACCGTTTGATTTTTTTGTTTCGGATGATCCATCTGGGATGTTTCATCAATAGCGCAAACCTACAATTTTTTAGGACATTTTTTTAACTACCATTTTCGTCTACAAATAGTGACTTAAATAAATAAAATAATTTTTTAAGTGTATTTCGAAAGTGTGTTTATTAAGTGTAACAACTTATATATAATATAAACCTATCAAAAAAATTCGGGAAAATAGCGTTCTAAAGTAAGCGTCTAAAGTATAAGAAAATAGCCTTCTAAATAGCGTCTAAAGTAAGAACCTTTCGACGATGATGCAAGGCCAGTATCGATGATACAAGTGTAAATATCTCGGATCACTATGAAATATTTGGTAGTGATCTGAGATTTATATTTCATTTTAAAAGGTGACCTTGAATGACCTTGAACGACTTTGACCCCTTAATGTTTTTTATGCGGCTTGAGGTGATCCACAAAATGGTTGAAAAAAAATGGACCATTCCATTTCAAAAGTGGAGATAACATTTACTATGCACCAGCGCCTCCACGGAAATAAAAAAAAATGGTCGCATTTGATGGCCCCCTTCACACCGTGAAACTTCTGTTGCACCATTAATGATAATGGTGGTCACATTATCTGGACCATTTTTTTGTGACGTCGATAATTAACGAGTTATTTCGGGTCGCAGACATAAGAGGGACACCCTGTATATATGTGTATATATATATATATATTAGGGTGGCCCAAATTTGAGCTCTACTTTTCCCCTTTTCTCACCATCCTCACCATATATTTCCTAAAGAAAAAAAAAACGTTCACGAAAGCTGCGAGCGGTCAAAAATTTTTTAGAGGTTCCTCATGCCGCCCAAAAATTAAAACTTTTATTAAAAAATCGATTTTTTTTTGTTTCCTCCTCACCCATGAATGTTACGCTTTATAATTTTTGAATTAACCTCGCGAAAGCTCTGGCCGTTCAATGAATATTCAGTGATCACTCAAGAGCTTCGAAACTTCCAATTTGCGCAAATTTTTTTTTTTTTACTCTTCTTGCTCATAAATTTGACGCTTTGTAAAATTTTCAAAACAATTAATCGTTTTTCTCTAGAAACATATTTTTTAAATTCACCTCACACTACTAACCCAATAATAATAATCTTTATTCTCACAAAATAATTCTTTAATACTCTTGTCCGTAAACAAGATTATAGGACCCTGTATTATCGGGTTAGAAGTGTGAGGTAAATTTAAAAAAAGCCGATTCTAAAGAAAAAAGTATTAATTGTTTTAAAAATTTTACAAATTGTTAAATTTATGAGTGAGAAGCGAAATTGCGACAATTGGAAATTGCCGGCTAGAGCTTTCGCGAGCTTCATTTTTAAATTATAAAGCGTAACATTCATGGAAGAGAAGGGAACGAAAAGAAAATCAATTTTTTAATGAAAATTTGAATT
Organism: Ophion obscuratus; assembly: GCA_964007375.1. Lineage (NCBI taxonomy): Eukaryota > Metazoa > Arthropoda > Insecta > Hymenoptera > Ichneumonidae > Ophion > Ophion obscuratus. Next base: position 33,402,240 of record OZ023314.1, read on the forward strand.
TTTGAGAAACTTGAGCGACCTCTAAATATTTTTTGACCGCTCGCAGCTTTCGTGATAATTTTTTTTCTTCTTTAAAGTAGATAATTGGATGGTGAGAAAAAGAAGAAAAAAATGGAGCTCAAATTTGTGCCATCCTAATATACATACTATATGCGATTCCTCCGCAACGTCGAATCATTTTGCACAAATATTGTCACTCAAATACTCACGACGTGTATACGATACACAAACATCTTATCATGCCTAGCATGTATACATGTATTCGCATCACAACGTAAGATTTGTTTGTTTGTACGCCCGTAATGTGGGCTAATATTCGTACGAGATCTATCCGCGTATGCCATGTGTGTGCTCCGCACGAGTGTCTAGCGCTAATGTTGCCGCAATACTTGAGGAGGCGCGACGGCCGCGGCGATGCGTGCACCAACACCGATCTCTTTGTGTACCTCCACACTTTACGTTTGTTTGCATGAAGTAAACGCTTATCATAATAATCGTGGTGCAGACGGTAATGACAAGATATCCACGAGTCTTTGGGGCTACCTGGGAGTTAATTTAAATATAGAACGGTTGAGTAGTTAGGCTCTTGGTAATTACCTGATGCAGTGGAAGAAAAAAGTAGGCCGCAAACGGGCAAAAAAAAAGAATATGGCGATTATTGAAAATGAAATGTTACAATAAGATTTCAATGTAATTTTAATATGCTGTACTGACAATGAAACAGGTCGGTTTTTTAATTTTCAGCTGTGATGAGTATTGGAACGACGAGGTCGGGATTTTAAATACACTTGATACATAGTGTTGCCAAGATTGAATTTTTTTGTTGAAAATATTGAAAACACTGAAGGAGGAAAACGCCCCCAACTGGCGACAAGTTTTGCGGACGTTGCGTAAATATGAAAACGAGAAAGCAAAAATATCCTTAGGGGGCAGACACCTTTAGGCGTGAAAAAAATTGCTGATTCTCATGACTTCTTTAAAGAAAATTTTTGAGACGTAGGGTGTGCTTCACTACTACTTTTGGCTGTTACAAGGTATTTTTAAAATTATTTATTGAGGGGCCAGTCCACTTGGAGCCACGAAAAAAGGCTATTTTCGCGACTTTTCTTTGGGGGTGTTTATAAAATATATGAATATAAAAGTTGTTGGGCTTGATAAATAAAGTCTTCAAATACATTTTTTTTTAATTAATTCATTTTTATTCATTTTTAAGTACAAAAACTATAGTTTAACGTAACGCCTCAAAAATAGTTGGGCTAGGTAGCTCCATCACAACTCGGCAACGGCTCGTCTGGAACAAAAAAAATTAAAGTCCATTAGATTCACTATGACACCAGCTACAAAATGACCCTCGGATATAAAGTTTTATCAAAAAATTAAAAAATGGCAGATTAAAAACGAAAAAAAAGTATCAAAAAACGCGTTTTTTCGCAGTTTTCCGCAACAAAAAGAGTAAAAATCAAAATTGTATCACCATCGAGGGTCATCTTGTTGCGAATCATGTTTACAATATGTGGTTCAAATTTCAAGAGAATCGGTTTATTAGTTTTAGAGATACGATGGAGCTAGATTTTGAAAACGTTTTTTCGAGAAAAACGCGTTTGAAGTTTATACTATGAAAAACTCTTACCTAAACTCAATAGGCAATTCCTGCACCATACAAAATCCCTTCTGATTGCTCATCATCGTCGATTTCTTCAAGTCTTGTTTGCTTTCGATTTTGTGAAATTTTCAAAGTGGACTGGCCCCTTAATTTGCTTCGTCCGTATGTTAAAATTTGTAATCCATTTTTCAAGCACTTGCTGGCATCCGATTGAGCTGAAATTTGGCATACCTATGCATCTCCGGTGACAATGCAATAATATGGTATCGTGGAGCTGGTCTGATGATGGAGGTGGGAGGTGGGCAATGGAGGTAGGAGGTAGGCAATGGAGGTGGGAGGTGGGCAATGGAGGTAGGAGATGGGCAATGGAGGTGGGAGGTGGGCCTTAATTGCATATACTAGGACAGTCGAGTTTGTGCTCATTTGTTTTGTTATCATGAGCACTGTTCATTACACATGATAACGAGAGTCTGATAACGACGGGAACGGTTGGAACTAAAATTTCCTAATGGCAAATGGCAGGACAATCGAGTTTGGGCTCATTAACTTTGTTGATATGAGCACTATTTATAATTACACCGTTATAAAGTCTCTTGCGCAACCTTTGTAGCCTAAAGCAAGGTTTTTGATTACGCCGATGTCTAAATGGCATGGCATCTGGCATGGCAAATAAATAAACAAATTCTAATACTAAAAAGTATAAAATAAAATAAACGTAAAAAAAACTGTTTTAAAACAAGCTTTCATTTAAAAGGTACTGTACTAAAAAGTAAAAAATAATGTTCAGTAAAATTGTAAATAAAAATAGCTACTTTCACTACTTAAAAGATACATAAACGTCATAAGTACTAATACTACTTAAACACTTTTTAAAAAAGCCTCAAGCTTTTAAAATGTTATATATCATATTTTTAAAATATCTACGTTTATGTACCTTTTAAGTTCTTGCACCAATGATCAGCGACCAAGGGAGGGACTTTTTTGTAATTACACTGTTTTGATGTCTAATTTTACTGAACATAATTTTTTACGTTTGAGTGCAGTACCTTTCAAATAAAAGCTTGTTTTCAAAAAGTATTTTTACGTTTATTCTTCTTAGTACATTCAGTTTAATAAACTGAGTTTACAGTTTTCCACTAATGATACGCTGATAATGAAATGAACGTTGTCTTTCATTCTTCTCACATTACCGATCACGAGTATTTTAATACTTTATTGTAATGTTTAAAATGATGTAATCAAATACCCAGTTTCCCATGCCTCGGCCCCTCTGTGCCGAACATCGCGCAGCCTTCCAAGTTATGATCCGGCTCCAGCTCCAAAAGTTGTGAGGATGCCGAACGAAAATACCGGCTACAGGAATACGTTCTTCCATCCCCGATATAAAGTGTTGCCAGCATGACGCGAGTTTCAAAGATAATTTGACCGTCCCACTCGTGCGATACGTCTCTTTTGCCCCACTCGAATCGTCAAGCATATATATTAAAAGGCAGGCTGAGGACAAGAGTGGCTGGCTTGAAAGATCTAGCGAATCGACTCGGATATGTCAGTTCACTCGGTGTGTCAATTCGCGTTGCGATTACTTCTGACAGGTGCACTCTGAAATACTCCACCTATTTTGGGGTGCGCATATTGAGAGAGCTGTTGAAATCATAATCACTTCTATGGATGACGGTGACAGGCTTACATCGAAGACATACGAAAATGGTGTCAAAAATAGTGTTTCAGAGAAAAGACAATTTTTAAAATGATTTTTACATGGAGATGTTGACAGTCATCCAAAGCTGAATTTGTAGCCATTGGAGTTTACGTAACGACGAGAAGGCGGACAATAGGCTACTATGAAATTGCACTAAGGCCGGAGCCTGAATTAGCAGGTCCAAAAAAGCGTTTTTCGGGCATTTTTTTAGACGAGAAAAAACAAATGAGCCCAGTGAACATTAAGGTATCTTTACATGTATATTTGAAATGTATAAAAGAAATCAACATGAAACAACAAATGACTGCAGATTTATCAGCCTAATTTATGCGTGTCTTGCCACTGCAGTCCCCAATCAGCGGGAAAGATGCGGCTCGTAATTCTTGACTGAACCAAATAAACCAATAAAATTTTCAATTGTCATATATTCTTCTTCTGGGTGAATTAAGAAAAAGCTGAAAAAATCGTGAAATTATAACTTTTCTCAGGTTCGAAAAAAAATGTGTTAAAAAAACACTTTAAAGTGTTATAAAAATTATTAAAAAAACAACTTTTTCAACGACTTTTTTTATTCACGCAGAAGAGATTTTCATACTGAAGAAAATAAACTTTGGTTCGGTTCAAATAGACAGCTATCTCTTTCAAAAGTGAAAGGAAATAGCTGTCACATCGAATGACACCGTAAAGACGGCTGTAGACGTAACGTAAGTTAGGTCAGATTAGCGAAGTGCGATTAGGGAGTGATAGAAAAGCGTTCAATTGGAAAGCGTAATACGTAAAAACTCGCATGTGCATACATAGGAACCCATGAAATTGAAAAAAAAAAATACATATCGATATGTATAAAAGTGCTGGTTGGAGGTCGATGCGTCAGACACGGAATCGCCCATATACATCGTTCACATAACGCGCTTGTGTTTTCGTTACATACGATGAGCGTGTGGGTGTTTCTGAAACGTGCAACGAAGCTACTCGGAGCCAGGCGCGGGGGGGTTTTGTACGAGGCCCTATACCCAGTATATATTCCCATCCCTAAATCCATGTCGCTAGGGAAAATTAATCGCTGGCTCGATAACGCTGGGGACCAGCCTGGATTTTCCGGCATCCCGGTCTCTCTCTCTCTCTCTCTCTCTCTCTCTCTCTTTCTCCACTGGTGGGTGCACTGTGTTGCAACTCTTCTTAGCAATTGCTCTCTGCGATAGATATACGGCACACCCTCGCCAGCGAAGGGACCGTTTTTTTTCGTTACGTTTGACCCCTCAGCCAATTTTTCATCGGAGCCAAAAAAAAAGCCCGAGGCAAGCAAGTCATACAGTTACCCCGCGCGGAGAAGAAATTCTGGGAGAATTTGGGATGGGCATCGGCACATCTCATTGGGCACACGCGGATCTTAACGACCTACATATACAACGACTCGTTGCAACCAACAGTAGCTGAGGTGCGCTTGATATGCTTTGGCGAGCTCTCATTCCAGCGTCTGTGGGTTGGACCAATACTTGGATGGGTAACCGCTCGGACGCGCTGACTACCCGGGAAGTTGCATGTGCTTCCTATAGTAAACACATCTGAAACGCAGAGAAAATATAGCCGCATTGCCAGTGGTTTTCCACAGTTTCCCTGTACCCTCGTGTAATTACCATACCTAGTGGACTGGACAATGCGTGAATGTGGGCGAAATAGCAAAATGACAAGTGCGGGGTAAAATAAATTGGATCGTATAATTCCTCAAAGCCATGCCAACGAACGTTACGGGGGGAAGTCCATTTAGGCAGCCGGAAATAATCGAATTTTCAAGATTTTTTGTGTCGAAAATATTTATTCCATTTAATTGAAATGTTACGTATATATTATTACATCTTTCAATTTTTGTTTAATACTTAAGGCGGGATATACATTTAGACAGGAAGAAAATAAGCAATATTGAGGGATTTTGTAAACTAAGAAATAATTATTCTACAATTATCAAACTTTAGGTATACTTTAATAGTATATTTAAGTATGTGAAACGTTTTTTTTTAAATTAATTCATCATCAAAATGGCGGAGATGTGGCAGAGTGTTACGGCAAGGTCGCCGCGGGAGTTGCGAATCGGCGTGCAGTCTAGGTTCCCGTAGACTTTGATTTGCGAAAACGTGCAATCATTTTTTCAGTTGGAACATGTATAGTATCTATGTGACGGTAATTAAATTGAAGAAAATGCAAATTGGAGAAAATGGCACGCATTTACAAAAACAAATCTACATTTCACGCAACATTTCTAGAAAATGTGGATTAAACAAGTAGTTTTTTTTTTCAATTTTTCAAAAACAATTTTCGTCAAGTAAAAGTTACTAGTATCATCAATATTTCTACCAAGTTTAAACTCAATTGGCTTAATAGTTTTTGAGTAATCCTGCATGCCAATTTCAAAAATGCAGTTTTGAGAAAAACGCCTTTAAAGTTCACGCCCGCTGCGAATCCAAGCGATGAGGCACAGGGTTGACGAGCTGTAACGTTTGAAGATTTTCGAATTTCGCTTTGAAACTTTGGAAAAATATTCTACATATATAGTTCTATCATTTGAAGAAACAAACAAGAAATCGATTTTTTTATCGTTGTAAATGTATAACGCGCCTTAAAAATCGCGACTGTACGACACTTGCTTCGGAGACGGTTGCCGCCTGAGTTGTTCCACGGCGTACATACGCCGTCTGGTGCATACCAGACGCAGCGTCTGGTGCATTGATCTGAAACATCAGAGCTTATTTTCACATTTCTACAATCTACACGCTCTATATGAACCTAAAACATCCGAGGAAGGTGAAAATTCGAAAAATGATACGCGTTTTAAAAGATTATCGATTGTTGGAAATTTTACGGCAGTATTTTTTAATGAAAAATTAGTTTCTCAAAATAATTTTCCACGAAGTGACGGTTCACATAGACCGTGATTATGTTATATAAAAGTCTGCAAAGTTTCAAAATGATGGACACGATGTTTATTAAGTGATCTTGTACGAAATTCACGAAAAAGTGATTTTCAGGAAAAGTCGTTTAAGGGATCATCACAGTGTAACAGGTCGAAAAATAGCTGATTTTTGTTCTTTTTCCCGATGATTAAAATACGTTAATCAGTCTGATTTTTTTATGTCGAATCAAAGCACTCATGAAGTACAGACAATACTTTTTTCAGGGGAGGGTAGGGGTTTCAGCGTGGAAAAAACTCTTTTTTTTCGTATTATTTTCATTTATATGGATAGAGTAAATTTATTGAAACCTTTTGTACATTGTTAAGTGTCATTTCAAGAACATTCCGTGAAATATGTACGCGAAAATATCCACAAACAAGACGGTGACAAAGCTTTTCCAAGAACGCCTTTGGAAATCCACGATTTGCGGTGTTCACTGTATCAGAGCTAGAAATTATCTGAAATCAAGTATCATTAAAATTTAGGCAAAGTATCATCAAATCCTCCCTCCAACGGTCTTTGATAATTTTTTTTTCATTTCTAAATTTTTGATGGTCATGTGAAGTGAAAAGTTCTATTTTTCACGAAAAATTCCGCCATTTTGGGGGTGGAAAACCCCCTCAATGTAAAAAAATCTCAAACTAACCGTTGGGGGGAGGTATTTTATATGTAGAAAATGTGTACCAAGTTTGAAATACATCGGTCATGTAGTTTTCAAATGGCAGTGAACACGGACTTTGAAAAAGTGGTTTCGAGAAAAACGCGTTTGAAGTTTAGAGAAGTCGGAGCTACAAGTGTTAGAGGAGCAGGACTAAATGGTTAATGACTTTGAGAGTTTTGCTCTGATTGACTTGAAACTTTGGGATTATATTTTTGGAATGTTTAACAATAAGAAAAGACTAAAAAAATCGGTTATCAAAAGTGCAAACCCCTATCCTCCCCTTAAACGTTTATTTTTATTTTTTTACATATTTTTTTAACAGTTGAAATTGTCTTCGAAAAAAACAAGTCTTCACGGTGTACACAGTTGTGGCCGTAAATATTATCCGAAACAAAATTTGTAAAAAAGATCATTAATCAGTATGAAAGGCCCTATCTTGCTATGGAGGTTTTTAAAAAATGAAAATTTACAAAATGGCGGCGTTTTGAAAAAAGTATCGAATTTAGGCAATTTTTTCGACTGTGTTTCGTACAAAAAAATATAAAGATTTTTAAAAAATCGCTTCCATAGCAAGATACAAAATGGCGTGAAGAACGATGCGTCAAAATTTGAGACGGATAGCTTGAAAACTCTTCCTTCGAGAGCGTACGCCGTTTTTAAAAACGTCATTTCGAGAAAAACGCGTTCAAAGTTTCGAGTGCGGAATTTTCATATTAATTGTCTACTTACAATTAATCGGCGATGCCATGGGCAAGTCCATATTTATATCCGTCTATACTATCGAATAATGCAAAAAAAACGATTTTTTTAAATTTTACACTGCGATGATCCCTTAAAATTTAAGGACTCAACAATTTTGTGACTAAATGACCTACCAACTAATCTGCGATTTTAGCGCCATAAAGTAATCCCTCAGCTTCCTCGTGGAGTTCATTTCCGCCCGTAAGCTCTTTTTTACGTTATAAAAAGATCCTCCCCCTTGAAATATGTGGAAAGACTTTATTCCGTCTTTGTAATCCCCTTAACGGAGATCATATTTGTGTCGTGATTTTGGAAGAGATGATACTCATCGGTGCAGCCATACAGAAGTGTCGGAGGCATGCGGCTATGTGTTATGCGAGATGCCGCGCCGAGAGCCAGTAGTAATGGCACATATCGAGTCAGACATGCTCACTCTCTGGAGCGCGCTCAATCGTCCTCTCTTTATTCGTATGGCGACTATTGACGGACTGGAAGGCGCAAATGGGCGGATTCAACTCGCAGATTTCACGTTGTTTCGGCCCTTTTGTTCACAAGCCATATATATATATATATATATATATATATATACGTGTGTGTCTTCCTGTCTCTCGTTCTCTATGGTTGCATACGGCATATTATGTGTATGCTTTGTCCGACTAAATACGGGCGTGTTACGTACTATGCACCTCTCGGTCCCGTCGATATTTAGCCTCGGGACACCGACGACCTGCTTTAATTATTACCGCTGTCAATTATCATTAATGGAATACCGACGACCCCGTGGGGTCAACTGGATTATCGTTTTTGATGATTCCACACTCTCATGAACATCAGCATTTTATACACGCTCGCACACCCACCCACACACACACACAGGGATATATATCGTTAATCATAAGAAAAACGACTTCTTTAAAAAAAGAAATCTTTTATCAAGTTTTATCGTGAGTGAACTTCATAAGTTTATTTTCGGAAAAATATTTTCAGAGGACTATGATTTAAGATGCTGCTGGAGCCAATGTCTTTGGGGAAAAAATCCGTGTACACGCTTAATTTTTATGCAAATTAGTAGTCTTATATTTATTTTAGAATAATGGAGAAATTAGTCAAGTTAACTTGAAATTGCTTGAAAAAGACTGAAATAATTTTCACAGAACTAAAGTTTAACTTCACTACTTTTTGTTGGAAATTTAACTTCACTATTTTCGAACTAAATTTGGCAATATTTGGAATTGAGTTGGTTGACTTCTTATTTTTTATAGGTAGGTTTGACTGTACCTACTCTTATCAAAATAAAATGAGTCAATTTTTAAGTGCGCTTGATTGACTTCTCTATTTTTCAAGTAGATATGACTGCTGTTTTCGAAATGAATTTAGTAATTTATTGCAACTAACTGTACCATTTTTAACATAAATTTAGTAATTTTTTAAACTAACTTGATTTACTTCTCTTTTTTAAAGGTAGCAATGACCGTACTATTTTCGAAATCAATTTTGTCATTTTTAACATTAACTTGACTTACTTCTCTATTGGTAAAGACAATCAAGTAACTTTTAAGCAATCCATCACGTTAACTATCATCTTCAAATTTAACGTCATTGTTATTTTTTTCGAAACTTCACGAAATACCATTCGCAACGTGAATAATATATAGAAAAGGCAATATACCTAGGAGTATGAAAATACTAACGAGGGTTCTGGGGGTGCGCTTGGCAATTCGATCGTGATACGGTGATGGTGTTGGTGGTGGTCGAGTGCAGAACAGTGCTTAAAAAAGGACTCTCGGAGTTATCGGTTGACATTACCTCGCTACCTTTCTTTTCGTTCTATTTCACCCTGTCTCTCCCTTCGCCCCCCTTGCTAGGACATAGCCAACGGAGTACAGTATCAGAGACAGCGAATTGAAATTGTGGCCTGGGTTGGTCGGTGTGTGCTGGTGTGTCTGCTATTTTATGTACCGGACGAGAAAAATGCCGCGAACGCTTTCGCACGGAGATAGAAAAGATATCAGAACCTATCCTCGCCGCGTAGTAATGTTTCGTACACACAGATATATATATATACACACACACGCGTGTATAAAAGTGAAGAGGTGATAACGGTGAAGAAGAATTCGAAAGGATCGTACAAAAGAATCGCTTTTTTCTTCCCCAAACCGTCGTAAAATATTTCATTTTATACAAAGCAAGCAACGCAAAATTAAGGGGAACGTTCCCTTTAAGCAGCCAAAAATAAGGGAATTTACAACAAAAAATTCAGTCGCAACCATTTATTCTACATAATTTAAATTTTATGTACATATTATTACATCTTGTAATTTACCAATCTTCGTTTCTTTTTTAATATTTAAAAATGGCAGCTGTACGACATTTGTTGCAGAGACAGTTGCTCCTTGAATTTGTCGCGGCGTACAACATAGCCTCCGGTGCATTGATATGAAACACCAGAGCCAAGAAGTTTTATATTTTTACGATTCACACGCTCTACGTTAACCTAAAGTTTGTTGAATTTTTTTTAACGATTTTTTCATGAACCACTTCTTTATGAAAAATTTCATGAGAAATTGAACATTTTTTCCAACGTGTACCCATTCTCGAATTATTACTTTTCTCTGGAGTTTTTAGGTTTATATAGAGCATGCGGGTGTTAGAAACGGAAAACTTTTTGACTCTGATGTTTTGGATCAATGCACCAGATACTAAGTTACACGCTCTGGAACAACTCGGGCGGCAACCTTCTCTAAAGCAAGTGTCGTTGAGCCGGCATTTTTAAATATTGAAAAAAAAATCGGAAAGTTAAATAATGTAACTAAAATAAAAAGATGTAGATGAAATTTTAATTATTTATGTAGAATGAATAGCTTTTACACAAAAAAAGCCTAGAAAATTCGCTTATCTTCGACACTTTAAGGTATTCCTTTCACCAACGGGATTATTTAACAATCAACTGATTTTCGTATATAATCAAGTAAAAATACATTCCAATATACTGGTTAAATTTCAAGCCAACTTACCGAACTTTTAACGAATAATTACGACTCTACAAATCGTGTCATTTGTGTAGTGCTTTGTGGAGATGACACGCCGGCTAGATTTCTATCTAACAATCTATACACCGGATACTCTAGATGCTTGATATAAACTGTTCACGCGTGTAAAAACGTCTAAAGATTCCGCAACGACAATAAAAATAGGCGGTCACCGAATGCTTAGAGAAAATATTCGTGATAAGACTTACAAAAATGTGGCGGGCAGAAGAAATTTCGTAACCATGTCTTTTTACAGAAAATGTCGAAATCTACTAAATTTACACGAAATGTTTCACTCCAGTTTATCGTTGGGTGTAATAATTGATGGTGACTTATTTTGGATACGGTTCCGAAAAGCCCCCCGATCGAGATGAAATTTCGCACAAACCTTTTTTTTGTAATATTTTAAGACAATCCCTGAAAGGATTTTTGGCGACTCGCAACAGTATTCGAGATATTGCATTTTAAAGGTTTTTATGAACGCGCGCCGACCATATATATACCTGCTACGCCTCGGTTCATAACTATATATGTTATCGCGCTCTCCGTTTTGTCGAAACGAAAATACCCAAACAAACGCAAACCCAAAAACTATTGCGCGTCACCAAAAATCCCTTTAGGGGTTGTCTTAAAATATAAAAAGGGAAATCTGGGCAAATTTCAGCTCGATCGGAGGTTCGGGGTTTTCGGAACCTTAACCCTTATTTTTATTAAGTGCCACTGTAATTTACCAATGATTCGGAAGAGTCCTCCATATGTCCCCACAAAATACGGCCCTCCGAGAAGGGTATACCTCAAGAGTTCCTCTCTTTAAAAAAAACGGAAAAACGTGTCCTTGACAGATGCAGTAGAAATTTCTGGGGACAAAGTAATAAAACGAGAACGAAGAAAGGGCCGCCGGAAATATTAGGTGTACAAATAAGTTTTAGGACACTTCGATTTTGTATCATAACAGCTATTCTAAATTAATTCAAAGGTCCCGCTCACTTATCATAGATGGCGCTTGATATGTAGTATCGAAACGTAAAGGAGTCATAAACATAACCTATAAATTCTGTAAATTAAACATGCAGACCGATAAGCTATTTATTAGACACTGCATTCGCTATGAATTCCATCAAGGAAAAAGTGTTAGGAAAGCGTGTGAATCGATATGTTCTGTTCTTGGAGACAACATTGTATCTAAAAGTACATGTGAGTATTGGTATAAGCGATTCAAAGAAGGTGATTTCGAGGTTAGTGACCGTGAACGCACGGGGCCTCCTGTAAAGGTGGACGATCAGGAACTGCAAGCGTTGCTGGATGAAAACTCTTGTCAGACGGAGAAACAACTTTCGGAACAGCTTGGAGTAACTCAACAAACTGTTTCTTATCGTTTAAAAGCAATGGGTAAGATTCGAAAAGGAACAAAGTGGGTACCACACTTTCTGACTCAAGAAAAGGAAAATTGTGACCGGCGATGAAAAGTGGATTTATTTTGATAATCAGAAACGCAAATATCATTGGGTTGACCCCGGCGAGTCGACAACATCCACGCCAAAGCGCAATGTTCATTGTAACAAAGTCATGCTGTGCATATGGTGGGATATGAAAAGCGTACTGTATTATGAACTTCTCAAACCTGGTCAAACAGTTACTACCAATCGCTATTGTCATCAATTGATGCAAGTGAATCAAGAAATTGAGAAGAAACGTCCATTTTCTGGTAAAGGAAAACGTCCAGTAAAACTGCTCCATGACAAAGCGCGGCCTCATGTGGGTAAACCGGTCAAGGATACGTTACTAGCGCTTGGATGGGAAGCTGTACCACACCCGGCGTATTCACCAGACTTAGACCCATCCGATTATCATTTATTCCGGAAAATGCAGAACGATTTGTCTGACGTGCGATTCAAAACATTTGAAGAAGTGGAAAAATGGGTCGCTAAATTTCTCACCTCGCAAGACGAAAGTTTCTTTGCGAAAGGCATCCGCGAGTTACCTGAGAGATGGCTGAAGGTCATTCAGTGCGATGGAGATTACTTCGATGAATAACTGTGTTTTACTTCTGTTTTAATAAATCTTCAATTTTTTGAAAACTGTCCTAAAACTTATTTGTACACTTAATAAAAAAGATGGTCTCTCTCGCTCTCTCTCTCTCTCTCTCTCTCTCTCTCTCTCTCTCTCTCTCTCTCTCTTTTCTCTCCTCCTTTTCTCTCTCCTCTCTTCTCCTTTTTCTCAGCAATGATGCTGAGCATCATTGCATCATTGATCTAGCTCATCCCGTTTCCCCCTACCATCTCCTTTTTGCACTTCTCCCTCTTATTTCTGTGTCCCTCTCTCTCTATCTCTCTCCCTTCCGATAGTTGACAAGCCAGCAAGATACAATTAGTATCGAGTTTCCATCAGTGCCTCGTTTGCTTCCATCCGGTGGTGCGGAACCGTCTCCCATTTTCTCTTTCTCTTTCGCGTATAGGCGTATAGCGAAATCATCGTCTCTGCGTTCTCTCCCGAGTCGATCTAATCGGCTCCTTCTATTTCGCGCCCCGCGTGTGCGCCGATACGTATTTAATGGAACGTGGCGCCCGGTGCGCTCTCACACCTCTCGTACTCTCCAGCATCCTCATCGCGCGTGATATATTTCCTTCGGTGCTTCTGCGTATACCATCGCAATTTGCAATCAGTGCTCTCTGTCTCTCGACATGTAGCTCGGGTCTCGAACCACCCGCGATCGCGTTAACGGTGTCGTTTTCTCAAAATAATTATGGCCTTTTGTTTTTCACCTCCCGGCGAAAGTACCGTAAAACGGGGTTACTTTCACATGAAGTGAAACTTTGACAGTTTTTGGGGCTACTTTAACAGAGCGCCAAAGTACGGTTTAAATGTGTGCACAGCAAGCCCGGGTGATCTTCTGTGGCGGCGGCAAGGGCGGGGAATAAACTTGAACAATAATTTGTTCCTTGAGTTTATTATAATGTTGCTCAAGTTGATTTTGATCTCAATGATAATTACAAGACCGATTAAGAGCCTCGAATAATACCCTAGGTACTTCATATTTTTATGTAAAATGTGTCCTCAAGGGAGGACACCACTACAACTGTTCATTTTCGACCGTTATGTTTGGAATTTTTTTAAAGAAAGGAATAAAATACGCTCCATAAAATGGAAAAAACGCTCTTCCTTGACTGTTAAAGCAATCCAAGAAGCTACAGGTAAAATTTCGAGTCGATTAAACGAAAATTGTTCGAGTTCTGCTGCGTGCCGATTTAAAAAACATGGTTTTGAGAAAACCATTTTTGTTTATTTTTGTGTAAATTTTTATTTGAAAAAATGTACTCGAAATAAGTTCAATGTATGCTTAATAACATACCTTTTTTCCAAATCCCAAATAAATAATCCCGTAGACAAAAAAATCGGTAAAAACGACCGTTTTCGGCTTGTCACAGCGCATGTCCCTTAATGAAGATGACAATTTGACTACAAAAAATCGTTGCTTTTCATTTAATTCCATGTATAATGCATACAATATTAATTTTTTTTACAAAAATGATGTCAAAGCAATCCTTAATCTTCAGCATAAGTAGCAATTCAATGCCTTGTCAAAGAAACCCTAAAGTCGAGGTTACTTTAAAACTTAAAAAAAATATATTTATAAAATTGTAGGACCGGGGGGGGGGGGGGTGGCGCTTGACTTTCTTATACATTTTATCTCCAAAGGACACATTATTCTATTGGAGCAAAAAATATGGAATTTAGAATGTTCCAATAAAGTTACCTTCAAAAAATTATAAAACCTGTTCAACGTAACCCCGTTTTACGGTAATCACGCAAATTATCTCTGCGAACCCGATCGCGAGTCTGCCAAAAAAAATGTCCATGTGGACAAATTCGCTATCCGCGCGATCTCCGTTTATATGACTTGGCAAAATGAAAATTCCGAATTTATATACAAATTTGTTATCCTCCGAGATCCGGATTGAAATGCTGCCAATATCAAGATTCGATGAAGAAACATAAATTTTCCCTTCGGGTATAACGAATATTTAAAAGTTATCGTAATCCAGATTCGAGCCTACCAAGATCCAGCTCCCGATCAATCGGAAAATTACACGTGTCAAATTTCTTACCTCGCTACAATTTGTTGCGATGGTAGGAAAAATGTGCCAAATAGGTTCAAGGGGGTTGTTGCTCTCTATTTTTCTACCGATGCTTATCTCCGCCAGAAATTCGAAAGATTCGCAGAATGTAAGTCTTCTGGATATCGCGGGTCGGGAGTAATAAAATTGTAGCCAATACCTTGGAGCGGATGGTGGGGGGAGAGGGTAAGAGGAAATGCGTTGTTGTTGATGTTGACGTACCATATCGAGTCTCGTTGTCCTACGCGATCTGCCTTTAAAAAAAGGGATCATATCCAAGGCCGCCGGAAAAGTGACGTCCGTAAGGGAAATCTAGATACCTCGAATCAATACATATTCGAATTACCTCCACGTACACTACCGGTCAAAAGTTTTTGATCACTTTGGATAATAGCTGAGATTTCGATCGCTCTGGATAATTGAGAAACTAAATAATAATAATATAATTCAATTTTAGCACTGAATAGAATATTCGTAAAATAAGAAATAAAATGAACTGTATTATCATAATGTAATTTTACAATTATCCAGAGCTATTGAAAATTTCACCATTATCCAAAGAGATCGAAAACTTTTGGCCAGTAGTGTATATTCTATGATCTTTTTTAGTTTTCGAGAAATAGGATTGAATTTTTTTTCTCCATTTTTTCTGTGGCATCGGTTTCATTTTTTGTGTACATGCTATCTTTGTAGAATTTTTACGAAGATACATCTACAGTGGCTCAAAACAATTGGCTAAATTACGATTTTTTCTGGGAAACGCTTGGTGAAAAAGAAACGCATTTCTTTTAACAGAAAGGTACATATATCGAGACAATCTCCAGCTTAAACGGTCCATCTGAAAGCTAAAAATCAATCGGGACATTCAAGTTAACAATAAGTACGAGTCGTTGGTGATCGTCGATTATTAAAATCATTTTTTTCAACACCGTGGCGACGATTTGGAACTAGAGAATACAAAATATATGAAGAAAGTCGTCATTTTTACGTAACTATTGAAAAGCGAAGATCGTTTTTTAAAAAGTGAGATCGTCAACGACCTCTAAATGTTTCTCATCGTATCTCCTCTAAATTTGGAAACAATCCATCAAGTGGTTCTCGAAATGTCATGTCCACCGACTTTGAAAACCGTGTTTCGAGAAAAACGGTTTTAAAGTTTGAAGTATGATGTTGCTAGAGCCCGCCCAGCAGACTGTTGAAAGTAATAGCTCGTTCAATGTTAGGAATATTTCTTAGGATCTTTATATTAGGAGAATCTTAGGAAAGGTGATACTATGGAACAAAAAGATGTTTACTAAAGGCAAATTTTTTACCCACCTAGGTAGATACGCAGCCTGTTAAAAATCAATTACGAGTCATTTAGACTAGAACAAGTTTTTTTAAAAATAATCTTTAGTGACTGATCCTCTCAAACCAATTTTTTTCAAGTTTGCTCAAAATCTAACGCATTTACGTAAGTGTTCACTTGATCATTTATTTATTGCTCAACATTGCACCTCACAACAATAATACGAGTGGATAAATGGCGAGGAAAGTATATATACAGAATCGAAAAATAAAAAAAGCTTTTTTCTCGAAAGCCTAAAAAGATCTTACATGGAACATCCCTCAGGTGTCGTCCTTCGTTTTTATTGAAACTTATATATGTTATGAATCATTGAAAGCTAAGCGACACGTATTTTTTTTGTCGGCGGAAAAACGGTTTCAACTGGTGCATACAGCCCTCGAATAGCCCCCCTATTAACTCCTCACTAATTATTACTCCTTAATAATTATTTGTCTGCGACAACTCTCAAGTGGATTTTTCATCGTTTCGGATTAAAAGAATTTTCGTTTTTGTTTCATTGCGATCGGTCGACTGCTCGCGGGTCGATCTCTCCGATTTCGATTAAATTTGGCACGTTTGTAGAACGGGTAAAAATAGGCGACACGTATTTTTTTTATATCTACGGAACCCGATTTTCAAAGGTTGAATCGCACCCTCGAAAATTCGGATTTTTTGTCGTTTTTCGTCAGTAACGTGTTAACGGTACGAGATATGAAAAAATTTCAAAATGCAACAATGTTTGTTTTTTCGTGTACTATACATTGGAGATGAAAACGATAACGTTATCGACGAAAATCGAAAAACACCCCTATTTTCGGGGGTGCGTTTCGCCCGTTAAAAATCGGGTTCCGCAGATATAAAAAAAATACGTGTCGCCTATTTTTACCCATACTACAAGCATGCCAAATTTAATCGAAGTCGAAGAGATCAACCTCGCAAACTTTCCTTGTAAGATCTTTTTTAGTTTTCGAGAAAAAAAGCTTTTTGTATTTTTCGTTTCTGTGTATTGTTACGAGGTGTCTTGATTTTCCTTTCAAACGTCACTTTTCGCACCACCCCGAAAAATGAAAAACATATCAATTGCCAGCCAACATATGCACCTAAACACAATCGTAAGTGTATGCGAAAAAAGCTAATTTTGAAGACATTCGACTTCGAGGACCGTCCTCATAGTAGCCAAATGTCCCCATCGTTAACCCAGCCCGAACGTCTTCCCCTCCCCCCTGATTTAAAGAACGACCGATAATTATTATGTGGAATTTTGTATATTTATTTACAGTATACAAATAATAAACGAGGGGACTTTTGACTAAAATAATAAAGACGGGGGGGGGGGGATTTTTGACCAACAGTATAATTTCAAGGACCTGTATCCAAAATCCACAATGTAAAAAAAATGTATCGTCTGTCTTCAAAACAGCCAGATGTGCTGACAGCTGTATGGATATAACAGGTTGAGAATATACTTTTTTCGGTATAGATATAGACAAGTGTATAGATATGAAAGATACGGGGTAGCTCTCAACACTCAAGCGTACAATAGAGAACGATCAAAATATCGAGTGCCTTGGCTGTCTCCGGGCTTCGCGGGCGTCTCTTTCACCCTCTCGTGTCCACTTTTCTCCGGTCCTCCTTCCTGCCTCTCTATCGCACAACTCGTTCATCCTTACGTACTCGATAAATCAGCAGTCTACTGCCGCGTGGCTTCCACTTCCTGTCTCATTCCCCATCAAATTTTTATATCTTGCGATCAGCATCGTTCTCCGCAGTCCTCCTCGTCCCTTCCGGACGGCGGATTCAGTGGCAGAAACAAAACGCCATGTCGAGAAAATCCTGCATTTTTCACTTGGGGATGTAAAAATCATTGGGTGTGCACTATTCGATTTTGTTGATCCAAAGAGTTGTCAATAATTGTCACCGTTGAAAAAAGCGTATGTGCTTATTTGAATCAAGGGAGTGTCAAGGGAGTGACATCACAGTGTTACGGGTCAAAAAGAAGCTGACTCGCGATTTTTGTCGATGGTTAAAATACGCTAATCAGCCTCATTTTTTAATGTCAAATCATAGCACTCATGAAGAACAGAAAATAAATTTCTTAACGTTTATTTTTTTTTTCACGGTTGAAAATGTCTTCGAAAAAACAGGAGTCCTCGCAGTGTACACGGTTGTGGCCGTAAATATTATCTGAAACATAATTTGTGAAAAGATTAATCATCAGTATGAAAGCCACTATCTTGCTATGGAAGTTCTTTTTTATCAAAATTGACATAATGGCGTCGGTTTGAAAAAAAGAATAGATTTTATTCGACAGTTTATCGTTAAAAAAAATTAAGATTAAAAAAAGTTTCCATAGCAAGATAAAAAATGCGGTGAAGAATGTTGTGCCAAAATTTCAGACGGATAGCTTGAAAACTCTTTTTTCGAGAGTGTACACTGTTTTGAAACACGACATTTCGAGAAAAACGCGTTTAAAGTTTTGAGTGCGGAATTTTCCTATAAATTGCCTACTTAAGTATATGAACATTTATAACCCTCTAAATTTATAAATATAATACATTTTAATAGGTAATTTTATAAATATAAAATTACTTATAAATTTATAAAGTATATGAACATTTATATGAACGTTTTTAATCCTCCATACTATCGGATAATGCAAAAAAAATTATTTTTTGAAAATTTTACACCGCAATGATCCCTCAATTCAGAAAGTTGCAGAAACATCCATTAGCGTAGCCAGAGTTTTTTAAGGGAAGGAGGGGGATATAAAAGTGGTTTCTTTCGCAATCATCTCTTTTTTAAATAAGATTTTCATAATAGTGGATAATCACGTGACGGACATAAAATATAAAGCTACAATCACACGATCGTGTTAACATTAATTACGAACTCTTGCAATATCTCAAAAAATAATCAACTCATTTTTCGTCATTGTTTAATCCAGTTACCAATGGCTAAACTTCACTTTCAATAGGTGCTCAATTGAATAAGGCTTTCTATTTTTTTTCCTCCAAATCGGCCCAACACTTTTTAGATTGATTTTTTTCAGCAACGTCACTATCTATGTTCAGCCATGTCATATGAGAGAATCGTCCATGAAGCATTGTGCTTCTAAGCCACGTTATATCCGCCTCGTAGGAGAAAAACTCCCCTCGCAGCCGTCGGAGCTGACCAGAAGTACAATTGCTGCATGTAAAAGTTTACATAAGTTAGGACAGTGTTCTTTTTTAATATGCTTTCTCAAATTTCCAGCATGTGTTTCATCATTTTAAGTGGAAGTGGTTTGCATGACTATCGCTTCGGCTTCTGAGGCTGACGTATTAATTATTCAGTTGGGGGTCCGGGGGGCACAACCTCCCGGTGTGGGCAAGGGGCAGACCCCCAAGCAGGCGCGAAGGGGCGGAGCCCCCCCTAAGAAACTAAACCTAGTTTTTAAATATATCTAAATAAACTACAATTGTACTACGTTGATAATTTTTCGGCCACAATGGTGGGCTATACAAATCTTGAAAAAGACTGATGTTAATAAAGATGAAAGTCTTGAAAAAGGCTGATTTTCAGTCTCTTCTTTAAAATCGCGTATTTTTACGAACTTACGACGACTCTAGGGGGAAAGGGGGAAGTGCCCGCCGCGATTTCTCTTCGGCATTGTATTCAGGAAGGTTTCTTTTAGAAATCCCCCCACCCCCCGCCCCCAATATAGGCGTTGAACTCTTTAACAATGCCCTATTTTATTACGTGTTTCCGGGAACTTTAAAGCCCCATAACTTATGGAATTAATAGAAAATATCAACCTCCCCCAACGGAATATCAATAGCGGTGACCAATTAAAGCAGCTCAGGGCAAAAAAAAAATGTTTCCGTCGTTTTTCATTTCATACAAGTTAAGAAACTACAACGAAAAAAAATGCAAGTTTTATTAAATTATTTCTTCATGCTTGGCTACAACAAATATAATTATTCGAGTATTTCAATTTAATTATTCGGGATCGATTTTTTTCTGGGGGGCACCGGGATTTCTGGGGAGGGGGAGCCCACCTGTAACCCCTCCGGGCTACGGCAATAATGGAAACATCATGACCGTGAGGTACAATGCCCATTACCGGTAGGATAAACCGCTGAAGATCTAATCATGTTTAACAGAGTAATACGATGCAACTAACACGTGGATTATTAAAGCGTGTTAACTAGCGCTCGCGTAAATCCGCCCTGATGGATAATCGAATCGCTAATCTCGACTATTCTAGTGATACCAATTAATTGACTATGTAATACAAATCGATGGTCAAAGAGCAAAATCGAGGCTTATCGAGTTGTTCACGAATGCGTTTAGTAAAAAGCCTTTGAATCGATTGCGAAGTGATGATTGCATTCAATGTGTCGACGTATCGATAAAAGATTCGATTTAAGCACAGTATATTGTATATAATGGTGTTGAGGTTTGCATCGTTGAAATGCAATAAAATTAATATTTTTCCGTGTTGCTCAATTTTGTGGGCACATTTAGGCTACGAATGTCACTTAAATATTCTTAAGATCAGTATCTAGAAATTTTTAAGATCCGTATATAGAAATATTTATAGATCCACAAAATAAAGAGAAAATAATAAATACAGAAAATGAGAGAGAATAAGAAATAAAGAAAAAATAAAGAAGGATTTTTGTTGCATCCGAACGATGCAAACTTCAACATTCTTGCCAAATGCAATAATTATTCTACAAATTTCACCGTGGTCGAAATATGTTAGTCGAGATGACGTTGTTGCTTGCACCGTTGGAATGCAACAAACATCAATTCTTTTTAATTGCTAAAAATTGTTTTGCCGGTTTGGCCGTGAAAGTCTGCCGAACGTTTCTACTTTTTCTTATTATAAATTTACGACCTAAATTTGCAAAAAAGGACTTGGATAATAATAAAAATAAACAACATATCGTTGCATTCCAACGTTGCAAACTTTAACATCATGGAGTCGAGTTCTATCGGCACTTACAATTATCTCGTATTATCAAGGATTTTTCATACGATTTAATTATTGCTTCGAATATGGTGGATCCAATGAAAATACGATTTTGATTCCCTTGAAGTTGTTCGTACATTCTTTCGGGCTTTTACGATCCAACCCCTTCGAGTTTTACCACAGACGCGTTTTTTTAAGGAGGTTAGAGCGTTAATCACAATCCAAGATTAAATATAAGAAAAATATATGTTATTGTCTACACTATACTGCGTCTGTACGAATTATTTCAAATGTTTTCACCACAAAACACCAGAGATAAAAAAATGTTTAATATGTGTAATTTTACGTGCGGATAGATGAGCAAGACGTTCACGCTACGGGTGATATCATTTTTTTCGGCTATTCATGACTAAGATAAACCCATTCTAACATCAGATTAACGTAAACCAAAGCTTTGTAAACGTTTAGAAAAAAAACCCATCTCACTCATCATAAACAATATATACTCAATATTGAGCCATCAAAGTTTGATGAAAAATTAATGAACACTTAATATTAATTAATTGTAATTAAAAATAATCTCGTGACATAATTATAAATTTGCATAATTATAAATGACTCAAAACTTTATTCTGAGTTGTATAAAACAATCGTTTACTTATTTTTTTTCATAATAATTATCAATAATGTTATAGTTTTTCAAGTTGGTAGTAACACAAAAGTTTTTCTTATTCGCGTAATGAAAATATAAAAATGCATAATTTTTACCTTTCAATGTATATTTTAGGAAAAATTAGCATCTGCAGAAGAAATTTATACCTCGTAAGCATTTTTTTGAGGGTAGTTAAAAAAAATCATAAACCATCAACCGAAAAAGGAGAACTTCGACTTTTTTTTATGGAGGCCCAGTTGATGAAACAGAAATTCCGTTTAGTGGCCTTTATTCTACATACCTTCAAGTATCTTCAAAATTTCTCCGCAAAATTTTGTAAGAAAATGAGGGCGCTGGAGCTGGTTGAAGCGAGTGTCCTGCGGCCGGCAAGAGTTCTCCGCCAATGTTTTACTCGGAGCGATACTTCAAAATAATTTGAGTTCTAGATAAGCTTTGCCTTCAAGGTACGCAAAAAATTGGAAAAATATCGATTTTTTGTCAAATGATGCATGTTTGATAAAAAAAAACTGTTTTCCGAAGAAAAAAAATTGCCGGACATACTGTTTTCGATAAAGCTTTAAAACATATCAAAGATTCCCTAGGTACTTCGATGTGAAGTGTTGTTGTAAGGTTGAAAAAAAAATTCAATTTGATTGGTGGAGAATTGGCGATATAATGTTGTTGGCCATAGAGGACAATATCAGACAAAGGTGGCTTGCTTTATCCAGCTTCACCGCCACCATTTTGTTACAAAATTGTGTCAAGATACTCGAAAATATGTAACATAAAGGCAACTAAACGAAATGTTCACTCTCTCAACTAGTTACTAATGAAAAATCGTCGTAATTCACCTTTTTCGGGGCTTTTTCACCTTTTCCCGGGCTCTAGATTGGTAGTCTCCCGTGTAACGATAAAAAAATATTGGTGCTAAAAAAACGACGATTCGCAAGCTCAAGAAATCTTAAGGGCTTACACCACTGTAACCGTCTAAAATTAAGTGATTTTTCGCGGTATTTTTTTCGGTCGAGGGACAAGTGGGAGGATAATAATATTCAAGGATGTTGTTAGTCACATCTTCAAGGAAACGAAAAAAATTATACAAAATTGTGACGCTGGAGCCATTCTCGCGAGGCATTTGCTTTCTTCCTCAGAGACACACTTCATCTTTTGCGTTATCTTTATTAAGCACATCTGCCTTAACCCACTTCGACAGTCGTGTGGAAATGTCTGAATGAGAGAGGAACGGACACAGTGAAAGCTCCTCTTATTGTTAGATCAACGTCTGGCTGTCGATTTAGCATTGCGGATAATGCATAATAATACCTGGAAACTGCACTTTATCAAGGATTTCTCGGCTTCATCCTGTCTCTGTTCTGGAGAACCGTTCGCTCGAATGTTCGTATATATGTAACAAGGTGGAAGGAATCTGTTAACGTCTCGTCGCTCTCGAATGTTGTTACATAATGTCTACTGCCTGTGGCTACATTACTGCCAGTCTTGTGAGCACACCTTTGTCACCATTTCGCATATCTTTGGAGTCTCCTCTCTACTTCTTACCTTTTCTTACCTTTTCTTACCTTTGAATACACTCTCTCTCTCTCTCTCTCTCTCTCTCTCTCTCTCTCACTCTCTCTCTCTCTCTCTCTCTCTCTCTCTCTCTCTCTGTCCCTCTCTCTGTCTCTTTCTCTCCGAACTTGTCGTGTTTCTTATCTATCGTTGTAAGTTCAATTTTCTCGATCTCCTTTGTATAACTTTTTTGTTCTACTCTCTGTCTCTGTCTCTGCCCCTGTCCCTGTCCCTATCTCTGTCCCTGTCTCTGTCCCTGACCCTGCCACTGTCCCTGTCTGTTTCTGCCTCTGCCTCTGCCCCTGTCCCTGTCCCTGCCCCTGCCCCTGTCCCTGCCTCTGTCCCTGCCTCTGTCTCTGCCCCTGTCCCTGTCCCTGTCCTTGCCCCTGTCTCTGTCTCTGCCTCTGCCTCTGCCTCTGTCTCTGCCTCTGCCTCTGCCTCTGTCTTTGCCCCTGTCCCTGTCCCTGCCTCTGTTTCTGCCCCTGTCCCTGTCTCTGTCTCTGCCTCTGCCTCTGCCTCTGCCTCTGCCTCTGCCCCTGCCCCTGCCCCTGTCCCTGTCCCTGTTCCTGCCTCTGCCTCTCCCTCTGCCCCTGCCCCTGCCCCTGTCCCTGTCCCTGTCCCTGCCTCTGCCTCTCCCTCTGCTTCTGCCTCTGCCTCTGCCTCTGCCTCTGCCTCTGCCTCTGCATCTGCATCTGCCTCTGCCTCTGCCTTTGCCTCTGCCTCTGCCCCTGCCCCTGCCCCTGTCCCTGTCCCTGTACCTGTCCCTGCCTCTGCCTCTCCCTCTGCTTCTGCCTCTGCCTCTGCCTCTGCCTCTCCCTCTCTCTCTCTCTCTCTCTCTCGCCCTCTTTCCTCCATACAAGAACCTTCGATCCGTAAAAATACCGTCCAAAGTGATGATCAGAAGATGACGAAGCAAAGCGAAACTTTCCATCTTTTCCCCTTCGCTCCCCTCCAACCGCAATTCATCCAGATTTTCATTCGACTTTCACGAAGTTCAATGTCGGCGCTTTTTGTGTGTGTCGTCGGACGGTACGGGAAACTGGGAGGAAAACCGCAGCAGCCAATTTTCTCGAGCATGTTTCCTCACTTGTTTTCCCGACGAACTCGCGCCTCCTCTTTCATCGATCCCTTAGTCATACCACGAGTTTCCCACGAGACTGACAAAAAGAGAATAGTCAAGGTGCCTGGACGGCCTGTCGGAGTTTCCGGAGAGAAACGTTTCCCGGACAGACGAGCTAGCTTAAAGATACACACACACACACACACACACACGCACGCACACGCGCACGCACACACACACACACACACACACACACACACACACACACACACACACACACACACACACACACACACACACACATATATTCATGTCCCCGCGTGGACAAAGAGCTCGCGTGGTATGCGAAAATACAGATATAAGGAGGGAAAACGAGTGGGAGGAGAGAACTAAAAAAAGAAAAAAAAACAACCAGTAAGAAGAAGAAAAGCCCATTGAGAAGGTAGCAGCTACGGCCGTCACATAACGAATCGTGTGTGTTCTGTATGTATGTTCATATATATATACCGGGTATCCTATTTTAACCTTACACCTGATCCATCTCGGCAAATACCGCTCCGATCAAGTATTGATGATAATAAAACTTTTAGGGTTCAAAGGGGAACGTTAAAAAATATACTTTGATCCAAAATTAAAAATGGCGACGTTAAGATGGCAGATATGTTTTTTTTAAATGGGATCATGAATGTTTTTCACCAAAACATTTATCGGGCCAAAACCAACAACTGTTGTAGGAAAACTTTTTGATAACGTTGATCATTTTCGGTTAGAATACAATTTTTTGCCGAAGAGACGAGCTGCAGAGACCTAATCCTTATTTGGATTTGTTTGGGATATAAAACGTACATCCACCCCCAAACGCCCACTTGCACTAGGGATGCTGAAGACTTTACCTCCTCGCGGTACATTCTCGATAGCGCTAAAATAGTACAAAATTGTATTCTAACCAAAAAATTATGAATGTTATCCAAAAACTTTTCCTACAAAAGTTGTTGGTTTTGACCTAACAAATGTTTGCTGAAAAAAATCATCATCCCATTTAAAGAAAACATGTCAGCCATCTTCACATCGATCGCCATTATCAATTTTACACAAGAAAAAAATTTTAACGTCCCCATTTGAACCCTAGAAGTTTTGTTATACTCAATACTTCATCGGAGCAGTAATTTTCGATATAAATGAGGTATGAGCTTAAAATGAGGCACCCGGTATATATATATATATATGTATGTATGTATGTATGTATGTATGTATGTATGTATTTATATATAATACAAGCACAGTCAAGACTGGGAGCAAGGGAGAGAGAGACAGAGAGAGAGAGAGAGCAACACCAAAGTGGTCCAAGGGTCCGGTTACCCGGAAGCCACATTTTAAGGGCGAGAGTCTCTTAAAGCGTTCGCTTCCTCTCATTCCTGTCTTGATTTTTTTCTTGACCTCTCACGTCTCTCCGTTACTATCCGATATCTTGATTCTCTCTCTCTCTCTCTCTCTCTCTCTCTCTCTCTCTCTCTCTCTCTCTCTCTCTCTCTCTCGCTCGCTCTCTTTCCCTATCTCTCTCATTTTTCCATTCATGGATACTTTTTTCTCTAAAGTGAAGCTTCTCGAATGACGCAAGCAATGTTTTCACAGGTTTTTACAAAGTTTCGAGAGGCTTGCAAAACGCGAACGAAATTCCCGAATCCGTGTAAAAGTTGGTATGCCAATTTTACCCTCACGAAGATATGACTTCTGCAACAATGTAAATTCTTAACCTTATTGAGACATCATTTTAAAAACATTTGTATCCACGTCTCTGGCGCACTTTTTCGCGCCGGCAAACGACTCAAAAAGTTTTACGGCGACAACCATTAAAGATATATAATTTGCAACGCATTGAGGTGAGTTATATCTCCATTGCATTATTTGTTGTTTATTCCTCGATTGTTGCGTTTTTATTCCTCGTTAAAATCGCTGCATTTTTTATTCCTCGATTAAGTTGCTGCATTTTTTATTCCTCGATTAAGTTTTTACATTTTTTATTCCTCGATTAAATTGCTGCTTGTTTTATTACAAATCTTGTAAACTTTTTGAAAGAAAAGATAATCTAGTAGTAGTAATGTATTTATTTCGTGAACACCCTTGCGGGTTTTTTACATCTTGAAAGATAATCTATTATAGCCACATCAATTCGAGAAAATGATTGCACCCTGTTTTTTTATTCTTGTACAGAGAATTAAAATCTCCGAATGAAATCCAATCAAAAGAATACATTCGAATCGTCGGTCTCCTCCGTTTCAAATGAGGGCCGAGAAAAATAGACGATCACGATCCGTCTTTTGGTGAACGGAGATTTGGCGAGTGGGACTATCCGCAGGGGGTACTTCCGGCTCGTCGTGCCGTCTGCCGGCGAGAATACTGCCAGAAAGCCATGGGGCGCCTGGCCCACGTTTAGTGCCAAAACGCTTAACGGGGTGGCTGACTCGCGAGTCAGTCGATATCACGACGGGTTAACATTTTTTTCTCCTCCGACAATTCAGGGCACATCAAAATTAAAAGTCACTCTCTAGAGTTCCTCTCGAATGGCGGAAGCTCGAACAGTGTGGAATTCTCCACTGGACGAATTCTTTAGAAACATTTATCACACGTATGCATTTTTTTAGTCCAACCGGAAGCGTGAGATATAGGATGCAATTTATGTTCATGAATAATGATTAAATAATAACTTAATAATAGTATTTAAATAATAATTATTGAATAACAATATTACAATAATTACTGTTTGTTTGATGGTCATTGACTGTCAATAATTGATTCAACGTATTTGTAAAACATAAAAACCAACGTATTATGAATATAGTTAAAACTCTTGTTTTTTTTTAAATCATATTCGCTGGAAATTTATCAATTTTTTTTTCATTTATCTACAACTTCGTCTAGCTGCGTGTTATGCTTTCGTCGTCGTAAAACCGAGTGAAAAAACATTTCTCGGCCCAAAGGTGAAACGCGAACTTGTAGGAAGCAGCGGAAAACGAACAAAAGTGCAATGGAGCTGCCCTCACAATGTATGCACACACACACATATATGTATATATTTATACATATATAGTGAGGTCAACACGGGGGATGTTTGGCAAAACGACGAGAGAGAGAGAGAGAGAGAGAGAGAGAGAGAGAGAGAGAGAGAGAGAGAGAGAGAGAGAGAGAGAGAGAGAGAGAGCTTGAGAAGGCATATACATAGAATTGGACGAACAGACTCATGATTCATCGCTAACCTCCAACCCTGTCGCCGCCCTTTACTTTTGCCACGAAACTCTGCCCGCAGTTACAATCCCACCGAATACAGCGCAGCAGCGAGCAAATTCCAATCCCATTGCACCCTGGATGCATTCCCCCTTCATTCTTTGCCATGTTTTTTCGGCTTTTTTTACGCCCAGTGTAAAATGTAAAAGGGAGAGAGAGGCTTCAGTGAGATTGTGTTTTGTTAAAGAAATCCGGCGTTCGCATAGAATTTAAAAAATGTTTTATTCTCAACAAGAGAGCAGACTGCGGACGAAATCGTGAAAAATTCGGTGCAACTTCCTCGCGAATTTCAATTATTAAATGGAATTAAAAGTGCAAATGAAAAATTTGTCGCGCGAATCGCTGATTCGGTGAATTTTTCGCTCGGAAAAATCGGCGCGTCGCACGTCCACGCAATTGTCAAGCATTGTACCGCTCGTGACAATGTGGATGACAAAATTGATGAATTCGTATCTTTTGTAGCAAATGGTTAATTGCTCATTTTTGTTTGTTTCAATTGTAGAGAGAGAGAGAGAGAGAGAGAGAGCGAGAGAGAGAGAGAGAGAGAGAGAGAGAGAGAGAGAGAGAGAGAGAGAGAGAGAGAGAGAGAGAGAGAGAGAGAGAGAGAGAGAGAGAGAGAGAGAGAGGGAGGGAGAGAGAGAGAGAGAGAGAGAGAGAGAGAGAGAGAGAGAGAGAGAGAGAGAGAGAGAGAGAGAGAGAGAGGGAGAGAGAGAGGGAGAGAGGGAGAGGGAGAGAGAGGGAGAGAGAGGGAGAGAGCGGGAGAGAGAGGGAGAGAGAGAGAGAGAGGGAGGGAGAGAGAGAGGGAGAGAGAGAGAGGGAGAGGGAGAGGGAGGGAGGGAGAGAGAGAGAGAGAGAGAGAGAGAGAGAGAGAGAGAATGGAACAGACAGACAGACAAAGAAACAGAGAGAGAGAGAGGCAATGGAACAGACAGACAGACAAGGAAACAGAGGGAGAGAGAGAGAGGGACAGATAAACAGACAGGCAGGCAGACAGATCAACATGACAATGAGACAATGAGACATGGATAGGGAAGACAGACAAACAGACAGTCAATGAGACAAAGAGAGAGAATGGGACAGACAGACAAAGAAATAGAGAAAGCGAGACAGAGAGAGGGGGGCACCGGCAGACAAAGAGAGATGAGGGGACAGACAGACAAACAGACGAAAAACACAGAGAGGGACAGACGGACTGATAGAAAGAGAGAAAGAGAAAGAAGTGAGACGATCGCAGCAACGCGTTGAGAAAGAGATTTCAAATGAGCCTTTTCGATCCGGAATCATTGTCGTGTCGAATAAAACAAAATCTATGTACTATCGCACCTGGTCTGATCGACTACGGCACCGTTGTGTTGTACGTACACGATATCGGTTCAATGGCGGTGTAACGATCATAACTCGGGTGTTTTATTGACTCGAGATTTATGAATGCTCGCTCGCGCGTGCCGTTCGACTCCGCGCGCTGGTGAGATCGGGAGCTGCAATTTGATCGCGTGGAGGGTGCGAGCGGAAGGTGTGTAAAACACCGAAAAACACGTGTTTTTAATGCCTCGTTGTCATGTAGGGCCACCATCTGTTTTCCGTCGAGTATACGCGTCGTACTCGACATCGCCAAATGCCTCATTATTCGATAATAATTCTGTACGTTTTGTTTTTTGTGATACGTCTTTTTCAATTATTTTTTTAGGGGTATTTTTTATGTCTAATGTCTTTAAGGACCTTGCAGGCCGTATTGCCTTAAAGGGCCGTAAAGGGCCTAACCCAAAAATCAACCCTGTGGGATTTATGTTATTTTTTGTCACACGGTCGACAATCGATCGGTCATTGTTTCGACGTTTTTGGTCATTGAAGTTAATGACACGTGGGAATAGTTTTCCGGACCTCTTCAGATTTAAGTTCGTAGCGAGAAAGAGAGAGAGAGAGAGAGAGAGAGAGAGAGAGAGAGAGAGGGTGTATATACCCTCCAGGTATTAGTACCAGCGATTCTCGATTTCCCCAGACACTTTGGTCGTCGTCGACAATAAAAAGAAATTAAAACTAACAGCGCCCTTTTGCTCCCCTAACCTCCCTACATTGAATTTCCTCCTGTGGTCTCGGTCCAAGCGGTAAATATTGAACTTTACACTTTCAAAAACTACTCGATAAAATGTTCCCTTCTGTTTTACGATATAAAATGATAAACACACGTGCGAATTTTTTTTTCGGAACAAATTCAAAAGCGCATTTGTGGTGACCCTTTCAATCAGGTCTCATTGTATTTTCGATTCATTTTCTTCGTATGTGGATTTTTAAAGCACCTGCGTCGTTATGACTCACCGATCATGCTCTCCGATTGAGCGAAATTCCTCCCTTCAGAGCTGAAACGACGACGATGAAAAAAAGTTGGAGGCCCAATCAGAACTCCGAACTATATCTGTATAGGTACTTACCTAGATCACGGCCGAAAGAAGCCCCCCGATTATGTTGCCACGACTGCATGTACGGGAATTTTGCTGACGTTGCACCGTTCTACCTCGAAGGGTCAAATACACCTATGGAGCATTGTACTTCGGAAAAGTGTTTTTTTTTTGCAACGGAAAAACAAAGCGAACGGACTGGAGAAGTATCTTTGTGACGAAATATTTCTTTTATCTATTGGAATGTGACTTTGAAGACCTCCGAGCTGGAAGGCCGTCCTCAAAACAGCCGTTTCGAGGACGTGCTGACACCATTGCATAAATACAACGTGTTCGAAATATCTATATTTATATATATATATTTTTTTTCTCAATAAAAAATCCGGTAATATTTTATACAAAACGTTAGGACAGAAGAATTTTTTTATTCACGATAAAAAAAAATTGGTACTGACGAACGAACAATTTTTTATCGAAAAAAACGCAGCGTCGAAAACGACCTGGTGAACCGCAAACGATGATCGAAATTGGGCTTTTCGATTACACGCTACGTGTGAAACTCGAACGAAAAAAAAAATCGTCCCCTTGTACTGATCAACTATGGCTAAAAATATCAGCCCGATGGCCCAGTAACGATAATGGCTTGGGTATTTCATTCGTTCGCAGGTTTGACGAATATTCGCGGTTTATTTGAGTACCCGAAGCGAGATTTAAAAAAAACGCGATTGCAAACACGGGAATGAAAATGGTTTTAATTTGAAATAATAATTGATTCTCTAACAAAATATTCGTGAACTCGATATACAAGAAAAATAGAGTTGGTCAATTTTCTTCATAGTCTTTGTGCATGATGTGGGACTGGGTTTTTTTTCATTGGAATACATATTGAAATTTCAGGTATTTGACGGTTATGAAAAAGTAGCCGAAAAAGGTCGAATTTTTTTTTATTCGACCTCCACAATATTTCGTCCGAGTTTCCAATTTTGGAAAAGTGGGCGAAAGAGGTCGAAATGTTAGGTTGGAAATCTTTATATCGATATTTACAACATTTTGAGCGTCATTTCCAGAATGACGGGGCATTGTGAAAGGCTAACAAACTCCATTTCAAAACCGCCCCATTGAGTTTATGCCACTTAAATATTACCAACGCTACGGCTGTTTAAAGTTTCGCGATTTTGGCGTTCTTGAAAGAAGCAAAAAAAAGACGAAATTTTTTTTTGTCCACCTTCACTACTTGTCGTGGTTCTCTCCAATGGAAAATTTCCTGGCCATTACGAGTCCCATCGAGTTTTTGTCGAAAGCTCAAAATTGCGCCGACTGAACGCAATAAAGGGATTCCTAAAAAATGCTAACATTCCAAATTTCTTTCGCAAGCCGACCAAAATGCTGTACCACACACATGAATCGCAGGCGGACACCAAAATGATGTTCCTCGTTGGATTCTTTTTCCGAAGACTGACGATCGTCATATCACAATATCGTTGAAAATTATTTTTCGAAATAATATTTCTACAAAAAATAAATATTTTCTGGACTGGAAATACAGTCTGCGAAAGTAACGAGTGAGCTCAAAATTAAATTTATTCCTAGTCTCTCCTCCGGTAATTTTTCAAGTTTCTGCTATTTCCAACGATTTTTTGAGGCGACCTGACACGCGAGAACATACAAAATTCAACCATCTCCTATCGCTGGATCTTTGCATACCGACCGCATTGAGCGAAGCAGCAAATTTGAAAGCAAAGAGAGAAAAATACATACCTCGAAGAACTACCGAAACGTGCAAAAAGCCGTCAAAGTGAAGAAAAACATATTAAAGCAGCAGACTTTCTCGTGGTCGAAAAGTCACTCGACTCTACCGCACTCAAAGTCGAGTGAGCTGCTGAAGGAACGAAACTCGAATAAACGTGTCTTCGTTTTGCATCCTTCACGGCTGTAGGAAATCGCATGGAGATAGCTCGGAAGGAAATCCTCGCCGCGTGATTATCCCGGGCGCAAATTTGATCTTTGGGTGTCTTTGAATCGCGACGTTTCATCATTAATGTCGTCCAAGCTTGGTACGTCGGGAAAATAACATTCCTCAATCGTGAATCCTTCAACCGAAAGACGTCAGATACCAAAATAATCCATTTTACGGTTAATATTGCGGAAAAAGTAATAGATCGACACGGGTTTTCCGCACTTTCCCTGTGCCCTCGTGCAAATACGATTCAGTAGTGCACTAGAAAATGAGTGCAGAGTAGTGAAGTGACAAGTGTGGAGAAAAGTGCAAGCGCATAAAAAGCTGGAAGGGCGTGTAAAAGAATATTTTTAAATTTCAAAAAAATCCTACACAAAGTACTCGCTAAATGAGTTTAGAAAAAGTATTACACGCTGAAATTGTCAAGTACTATATCGACACGGGTTTTTCGCACTTTCCCTGTGCCCTGGTGCAAATGCAATCCACGAGTACACAAAGTACTCGCTAAAATAAGTTTTAAAAAAGTATTACACGCTGAAATTCTGTACAAAATAATCAATTTTATAGTTGATAGTGCGGAAAAAGTAATAAAATGGCACAGGTTTAACGCACTTTCCCTGTGCCCTCGTGCAAATGCGATTCAGTAGTGCACTAGAAAACGAGTGCAAAGTAGTGAAGTGACAAGTGCGAAGAAAAATGCAAGCGCACAAAAGGCTCGAAGGGCGTGCGAAAGAATGTTTTGTAAATTTAAAAAAATTCCTACACAAAGTACTCGCCAAATAAGTTCAAGAAAAGTATTACACTCTGAAATTGTTTACAAAATAATCAATTTTATAGTTGATAGTGCGGAAAAAGTAATATATCGACACGGGTTTTCCGCAATTTCCCTGTGCCCTCGTGCAAATGCGACTTAGTAGTGCACTAGAAAACGAGTGCAGAGTAGTGAAGTGACAAGTGCGGAAAAAAATGCAAGCGCACAAAAGGATCGAAGGGTGTGTGAAAAAATATTTTTCAAATTTCAAAAAAATCCTACACAAAGTACTCGCTAAATAAGTTCAAGAAAAGTATTACACGCCGAAATTGTTTACAAAATAATCAATTTTATAGTTGATAGTGCGGAAAAAGTAATATATCGACACGGGTTTTTCGCACTTGCCCTGTGCCCTCGTGCAAATGTGATACAGTAGTGCGCTAGAAAACGAGTGCAGAATAGTCAAGTGACAAGCGTGGAGAAAAGTGAAAACGCGTAAGTGGCTGCATTGGCGTATGAATGAACATAAAATTAAAAATTAAAAAAGAAAAAGATGCCACACTCAGCTCTCGCTCAATAAGTTTTCAAAAAGTAACACACGGTGAAATTGATCACAAAGTAACCAATTTTATCGTTGACAGCGCGGAAAAGTAATAGAATGACACAGGTTTAACACACTTTCCCTGTGCCCTCGTGCAAATGCGGTACAGCAGTGCGCTAGAAAACAAGTGCAGAGTAGTGAAGTGACAAGTGTGAAGAAAAGTGCAACGGCATTAAAGGCTGCAAAGAAAGTGCATTTTAAAAAAATTCAAAAAAATACTACACAAAGTACTCGCTGAATGAGTTGCAAAAAGTAACACCCCGTAAAATAGTGTACATTTTTTATTTCTCTCCCGTACCTAGTGTCGTATATTCTCACAATTTTACCGCAAACTTCCAGAGCTAGTGTGCGCAGCCATAAAAAAAAATAGGAGCCATATAATAAAGCGATGCACGCGAGCTTTCCCATGGGACCGTGGCTTTATTTCTCTCATAGCCGATTGCACAGCAACCAGTGAACTGGCATCCTTTATACATCATAATCACAGACATTTCTGTACGTTTTATCCCGGTCATTTTATCGATAATGTTTCTCATCGAGAATGAATTCTTGCTCGACTTGCTCGTTCGTCCGTGGCTAGAAACATGCCAATGGACATTTTCCCATTGAACTCGTGTGGTCCGGCCAACCGCTGGACCGTTTGCCCTGACCGTTTTCTTCGTCTTTTTCTTTTTACGCAGTCGCGCCTCGTTGGGTAAGTGACGTTGAACAGTGAAGACGTCGAGTCGCTACTCCAGCCAGATCAAAGCACGCCGCGTTTAAAGACCCCGACGACGCACCAGACGACGTGCAACCCTTTTTTTCTCTCCCTTGGTATTTCGCCTCTTCGCTAGGTCGGGCTACCCGAGTTCCATTATACCGCACCATTTCGTACGTTGCCGCGCGGTATCGCGTCTCAGACGCACTCTTCCTCCGACACCGAGAGGATAATGCATGCAGTATCGTGTGCAGACTGGGCGCACACACCCCTACACACCCACACACACACACATACTCGTGAACAACCCGCGCTACATTCGATAGCTATCCCACGAGCTTTGCAACGTGAATTCTCGTTAGTTATACATTTTAACGTCCAACTAACTGCTAGTACACATACCCAACTGCACGTTACAGTTCGTACGTGTTAAGCCAAACTGGATAATTGAGTCGAAAAGTTTATTCGAACCTTTATCCCTCACGGGTGTGAATTTATATCTCACTTTCATTTTCACGTTCATTACAATTTAAAAATCATATCAATCGCATTAGTCGATGAGAATTGTTGCTTTTCACACTGTTTTTTCAACAACGGCTTCTAATTCGCGAGCCCCGGGTCTGCCAGCAAAAAGACAAAATCAGAGAAACCCAAACGAAGATTTTGAGCCAAAGAAATCCGAACAAAGATGCTGGGCCAAGCAAACCTAAACGAAGATGTTGAGCAAAACGAGCCTGAAAAAAGATGTTGAGTCAAACAAGGCCAAATAAGGATGTTGAGCCGAATAAAACCAAACAAAGATGGTTAGCCAATCAAATCCAAATGAATATGCTGAGCCAAACAATCATTAGCAGAGATGTTGAGCCAAACAAACACACGCAAAGATGTTAACGGCGGGGTAAAGTTAATTCGGCGAAAAAAAGGCATGTTTTTAAGATTTTTTTTGGCGTAACGAATAGTGTTCATTTATTGAAAAATTTACATATAATAAAGTAACATTTGAACAACATTCTCCTAACTTTGCATTGCAAAATATTCAAAATTGAGCAAGTGAAAATTAAACCCCGGAGGCGCCTCGAAAAAAAGTTGGTTTGCGGTGTGCACCATAACTCGCAACAGAACCATTCGAAACAAAAAAATCAAAATGCATTTGTTAAAGGAGATGTTTCTCGAGGTAATGACGGGAGGGTTTTTTTTCGATTTTTCGATTTTTCGTAGCACTTGGGAGCCAAAAACCCGATTTTCGCTAAAAAAATCGGCTAATTTGTTGTTGAAAAATTAGTAATTATTAAAAAAAAAACAAAAAAGCTCTCGACAATACCTGGTGAATTATGTGAAGAAGTACTGTGCAAAATTTCAAAGCGATTGGTCCAGTAGATTTTGAGTTATCGTGCACACGGACTTCAAATATGACAAGTCTCAGAAAAACGGTTTGAAAAACGCAGAAGAGAAGAGAACGGCATGGAGGAATAGACGCTCAAATACTCATGACTTCGTCAATTTTACCAAACAAACTTAAATAAAGATGTTGAACCGAACAAACTAAAATAAGGATGTTAGGCCAAATAAACCCGAACAAGGATGTTGAGCTAAACATAGATGCTGAGCGGAATGAATCAGAACAAAGACGCTGAGTGAAACAACCCAAATGAAGATGCCAAGCCAAACAAACTCCAATAAAGATGCTAAGCTAAAGAACCCACAATGAAGATGTTGACCCACCCAAACCCAAACGAAGACGTTAAGCCAAACAAACACACGCAGAGATGTTGAGCCGAACAGAGATGCTGAGCCGAATAAACCCAAACAAATATGGTCAGTCAAATAACCTCAAACGAAAATGCTAGGCAAACAAACCCAAACAAATATGTTGAGCCAAACAAATCCAGAAAAAGATGCCAAGCCAAACAAACTCATTTGATGCTAGGCCAAACAAACCTAAATAAAGATGTTAAACCAAACGAACCAAAATGAGGATGTTGAGCCCAATAAACCCAAACAAAGATGTTGAGCCAATCAAATCCTAATAAAGATGTTGAACCAAACGAACCGAAACGAAAATGTTAAATCAACCGAATGCGAATAAAAATGTCGAGCCAAACAACTCCAAACGAAGAGGTTGACCCTAACAAACCCATAAAACGGTCAAAACAAACAAACTCACTTGAATCAACGATATTGTTAATTCGCAAGAGACTAACGAAATATTGGGAAAGTTAAAATATTTGATTATTCCGAGTATTCGTTCGATGAAATAAATAATTCTCAAAATAAGCTAATAACAGTCCATTTCCTTCCACAAATGATTCGCTGACATCGGATAACGGATATCGGATATAATCGGATATCGGAATAACGGATTTGTTCGGCCCAAGTGATTTTTGGCGACCGTACCGGAGGCGCCCTCAGTATGCGGTGACCACTCAATTGCGCACTAGCTTACGTCGAAAAGGTCACCGCGCAAAAACTCGCAAGCGCATACGAAGAAACATTTAAAAATGAGGCCTCTGATGCCGAAAAATGATAATGATGAATAGAATCACTTTTCTTCTTGTATGCATGGCTGGCTCTAGCCGACAACTTGGGACGTACACCGCGGAATAATCGATCGCCAAAGTCCCTAGGGAGGTTCGGAAATTGTTCGAAAGCTTTCAATATACGTATACGCGTATTACACGCCTTGTTCCGTGAAATATGGTAGGGCATAAACTTTCGAAGTAACAGGTCGTAACTTGCCGAGAAACGATGATGACACATTGGTGGGATACGCCACTCCGTATTCACCCAGTTACGGTAGTGGTGCATGAAAATATATGAATTACAGAGTCACAAAACAACCCCCTGGAACAACGCCCCTGTAAACTTCAATTGAGGAGACAAGTCTGTCATCCGGGCTCGCTTCACAATGGAAAGACCTCGAGTTTCCCGTGCTGTTCGACGTTCCCGTTGTGAAACAAGCTTTCCACTTCTTCAAAGCTCGGCGAGATCGACGTAAACGAGGGACGAGTCAATCTCCAAGGGTACACTTTGTCAGGGGGTGATACGCCGTGAAACAATTATCCGAGGGTAGTATTAGCTAGGAGTGTGTCGCGAGATACCGCAAACTCGATCAGCTGATCAACTTGAGAGATATCTTTGTTTCGTGCGGTGTCGAAGTTATTGTGCTGGCGAAGTAGCACTGATTCGATTGATCATAAAATTCAACTTGCCTGGATTGCGGAAAAAAATTGATCATCCAAACAAACCCAAAGTGTTGACATTTGATGCCTGATAAAACCGTATCGTGGATTGGTAACTTTCAGGTATCGTTTGCGCGACTACTAAATTCGTTCATCATCTCCACATCGAACATACACTCCATCATCATGAAAGCGATGTTCATGATTTGGCAGATAAAACGCCCCAGATCTTTCGTTTGTTACACGCCAATAGTCAGTTTCTTTAAGGTAGTATTACCGTCTAGAAGCTTGTTTTTTGAGTAATTTTTAGGAATTAATTTCGCGAAAACTATCAAACCTACAGTGGCGGGGTTTTTGAAGCATATCACGGCATTTTTCAACTAGCAACACAAATTTTTATGAAATACTTTATTGAAATCTATACAGGTTATGCGCTGTTATGCAGGTCGTGGCGTAAGACGCTCGTCCAATCGGACGCACGGGTTGCGGTGATCCTAGTCGTCTGAAACAGAAGAACAATTTTTTTTTCAAATCTATATGAATGTAGTTATCGTCTGAACTAGAACTACGTAGGTGCGAAATTTTGATCGGAACCGCAGCTGTTTGAAGATTGAGGTTTAATTTTCTCGGAAAATTGTCAACTAAAACATGAGAACGGGGCTAGAATATTCAAGCTATCGGTATCATTCTAGTTCAAACTATACGTGAAGGTTCCCTCGAAATGTGTCCAAAACCCGAAGTCAATCGGTGCAATAGTTTTTGAGAAAAACGTGCGCCTGACTTGAAAAACGTGGTTTCGAGAAAAACGCGTTTGAAGTTCGCCATACATTTAGCACTGACACGGCTAAACTTACGGTGGATAACAACTGATTTAAGCCTTCCTCAGCTTCAAAAAAAGAATATTGAGCCACACTCGCTTCTCTTCTGGCGGTCCGCGTCTCTTTAGATGCGGTAGACGCCCGTCTGTTGGATCGTTGTATACGCTCGTTGTCTCTACACTCTGCGCATTGTTTTGCGTTAGATCCGATTTTGATTCCAAATACATCCATCATTTTTAGGATTTGCTTGAATCCTTTATTAAAAATGACGACAGCTAAATAATTAGCAATATCTATGGTGTTTTTGCCACAGTGCAAATGTATACTGACAGAGCTTTGCAGAGCTCAAAAGTATTCTGATTATTCGTAAGGGTACCTTGAGTATTGGACTGCAAGGGGGGCAGGGAACAGGGAAATTCCCCAAGCCGGTATACAATGGACATAACGGTCGAGGTACAACGGTCGAGGGGATGACTACCTGGCGCGCCCCAACGCACCGCAGCCTTTAAGGCCTTACCCCCACTTGTAGAGCAAAAGAAAGGCCTTTTTCATGAATTTTTTTAAAGAAAAGTACAAAAATTTTTAGTCGATCAATATACCATATTAAAGAACACATCTTAAAGAACTTTCAGTAATTTTTTTATTGAAAAATATTACATTGTTTAGTGGCAAATGGCCGTCAATGAAATAATGTTTTTATATACACGGTTTGCGGTGACCAACATTGCGGCGAAGTGAATCATCTGAAAAAAAATGCGGATGGATTTAGTCAAGTATAAGTATAAACTAGTCTTTCATCGAAGGATTTTAAAAAATATTCATTTTTCACAAAATGGCGGACAATCAAAGTTAATGGTTCGATTTTATCGAAAAAAACGGCCGTTTTTTGGCTATAAAACGGCCATTTTTTTTCGAAAAAAAAATCGAACGATTAAAGACTACATTTTTATGTATTAAATAAGCCTGCAAAATTTCAAGAAGATCGGTTCATTAGTGTTCGAGTAATCTTGGTCACCGACTTCAGAAATGCCATTTTGAGAAAAACGCGTTTAAAGTTTCAATTAGCCGGTCGTTTATACAACGGATTCTTCTCTTTCAACGCTCATATCTCAGTCAATTTTGTTCGGATCGACTTGAAATTTTCAGGACATATTCTCAGATACTTATACTTCAAAAAAATGCAATAAAAAAATCGATTTTTTTCAAAATCGCAAGTGGGGGTAACCCCTTAAGGGAAGGGTAGGGGTTTCAGCGTGAAAAAAAAACTTTTTTGCGATTTTTTTTCATCTATATGGATAGAGTAAATTTATTGAAACCTTTTGGACATTGTTAAGTGTCATTTCAAGAACATTCCGTGAAATTTGTACGCGAACATATCCACAAACAAGCCGGTGACAAAGCTTTTCCAAGAACGCCTTTGGAAAAACACAATTTGCGATGTTCACTGTATCTCATCTAGACATTATCTGAAATCAAGTACCATTAAAATTTAGTCAAAGTATCATCAAATCCTCCCCCCAACGGTCTTTGATAATTTTTTTTTCTTTCATTTCTAAATTTTTGGTGGTCATGTAAAGTGAAAAGTGCTATTTTTCACGAAAAATTCCGCCATTTTGGGGGTGGCAAACCCCCTCAATGTAAAAAAAAAATCTCAAACTAACCGTTGGGATGAGGTATTTTATATGTAGAAAGTGTGTACCAAGTTTAAAATAAATCGGTCATGTAGTTTTCAAATGGCAGTGAACATGGACTTTGAAAAAATGGTTTCGAGAAAAACACGTTTGAAGTTTAGAGAAGTTGGAGCTACAGTGTTAGAGGAGCGGGACTAAATACTCAATAACTTCGAGAATTTTGCTCTGATTGACTTGAAATTTTGGGATTATATTCTTGAAATGTTTAACTATAAGAAAAGACAAAAAAATCGATTTTTCAAAAGTGCAAACCCTTACCCTCCCCTTAACAAGCAAGTGTCACTTTTGATTTTGGACATAACGAACGCGTCAATTGACCATTTGATCGCGAATAAGTAGTTAATAACTGTTTGACATTAGAAATTCAATGGGAAAACAACCGTGTTTTTATGTCATTGCAGACAACGTGCCTAACAGAACTGCCAGACGTTGCACCGTGCAATGGAACGGTGCGGCTGCCACCACCCTGCGAGGACTCACCGAGCAGCGGAAGTAGTAAAGACCGTAGGGATCAGACGCCGCGAAAGAGATGCCGCGTGTTAGCGCCTATATTATTACTCGTCGGTGCTCTTCTACTCGGCGGTTTGTGCTTACCGTTGCTGCTGCAATCAGCCCCGGCCACCCATCAACAGAGGCTCGACGTTATCAGGAGGATTCTCACCGAGGTTCCTCTCATCGATGGGTAATTTGTTAATCCTTGTAAATCAATCCATCGTCAATATTAGCATCTCCATTCACGAATTGAGGCTGAGCAACGCGATCGGAAAAAAAAAACAAATATCAAAATTGACGTTCGATCAAATTGTGCCGAGTATAATTGAACATAAGGTGAATTCAATTTGGAATTAATTTAACTTCGGATAAGTTGAACCAGTCAAAATTGATCCGCACGTGAAAAGAATCAATTGTATATGCAATCAATGGGTGCACAATCATAATTATTCAATTTCAGTCGCTTTGATACGAGAAAAAGTTTTTTGACTAAATAACCCTTAATAGTCACATGAAACCTAAATAACCCTTAATAGTCACACTCGGTCCACGGGACCCAAACAATTTGCTTGATGGCTTACAACTTTTTTTTCCAATAAAACATACATTTTTTTAAATGCGTAAGTATTTCATTCTTTCCTTCTAAATCGCACCTGCGTTGGATGAAATAAATATACTTTTTCAAAAGTCCACAGAAACCGTTATGTCTATTTCAAAGTACATTGTTTCCAGATTATGAGACCACTTTTTTTTGGTCAACAATTACAAGAGTTACAGCAATTTTTGTAAAAAAAGTCATTATTCACGATTTTTTTTGCATATTTAAAATTTAATTTTTGATTTGTAACAAATATCCT
The DNA here is from genome assembly GCA_964007375.1 of Ophion obscuratus. Taxonomy (NCBI): domain Eukaryota; kingdom Metazoa; phylum Arthropoda; class Insecta; order Hymenoptera; family Ichneumonidae; genus Ophion; species Ophion obscuratus. Next base: position 33,443,319 of record OZ023314.1, read on the forward strand.
TGTATTAAACAAGGTTCAAATTATACCTCACTATTTTTTTTCATATCGCTCAATGCATTATTTCATTATTTATAACAATTTAAAAACGCCTGGGTCCATGGACCCAGTATGACCATAACGTGATTCGAGCTAAGTGTGACTACCAAGGGATAAGCGCCCGTTTGCTTTCTCCTTCCAGGCACAACGACCTTCCTTGGAACGTAAGAAAATTCGTGCACAATCAACTAGGCGAAGTGAATCTGAGTAGCGATCTTGGACGAGTCGATCCTTGGGCAAGATCGGACTGGAGTCACACAGACATTCCGAGATTACGGGCCGGTCTCGTCGGCGCTCAGGTGAGTTGATTAAATTAGTCTTTCCGCAACGAGCACCTGACTACATATCAAGGGATTTCGAATCGAAAGTCTCATCTAAATGGAATCTTCCGTTCTTTTCACACGAATTTTGTATTCGTACGTATTATCCGAAAATCAGAAGGAAAACGTCTTACCTCAGCTAAAGATAGGAAAAAAAGGCGAGGAAAAAATTGTTGAATTTCATTTTTGTAAATTTTTCATCGGAAAGATTTCTTCAAAATTCTTAAGGGCTCTGTCTACTTTGGATGCATGAAAAAAACGCTATTTTTATTAATTTTTTAAAAGAATACTGTTATGTTTATTGATATAAAACTTATTAGGCTTAACAAAAACAATCGTAAATTACAACAACAAAAATGTATTGATTTTAACGACTTTTTTAGTGTCAAAATGCGAGGTAAACTGGAGTCCTCAAAAAGTAGGTAGGTGTGCGCTGTTGAAAAAATTAGAACCACGGTCCATCTAAAACAAAAAAAATTGAATGGTTTTAGGTTTAGTGTGACAGTGGCTATATATCCCGTACCTCTAATATTAATTTATATGCAAAAGTATCAAAATGGCGGACAAAAAAATGTTTTAACGTTTTTTTTGCACGTTTTTTGCCAAAAAAATAGTAAAAATAAAAAAATTGCAACAATTCTGGTACGGGATATAGCGATAAGTGTACAGAATATGTGGTTCAAATTTTATAAGTTCAGTAGTTTCTGAGATTTTTTCAACAAGCGGTCCGGAAACGTTGTTTCGAGAAAAACGCGTTTAAAGTTTTTATTTATAGAAAAATCGTTAAAAAATCTGACTTAAACTTAATCAGCAATGCCTGAACCATGCATAATTCCTTCTGCCTCTTCCTGTAACTCAATTTCTTGCGATCTAGCTTTTTCGAAAGTTTTAAAGTAGACAGAGCCCTTAAGACTGAGTCTATGTTTTACTACTACTTTTGCCTGTTACATGGTATCTTTTTAAAATAATCTTTCAAAATAGCGGATATTGTCAGACGGCGTGACACGTAGCGTCGGTGGGATAAATCTGAAAAGAAAACTAACAAAGATTTTTCTTTCACTAACCCTCATACGCAGAATATAAACCAAGAAAAAGTGACAAATGTTGAAAATCGATGAAATAGTACGTTTTGAAACAAAAAAATGAATTTTCCGAAAAAAAGTAGCTACATTTTGCAATAAAAATTTGCAAAGGACTTTTTTTTCTTCCAAAACATTTCGGGCCTTGTTCTGAGACAATAAGGTTAAAAAGATTTCCCGGGAAAAAAAGATCATATCTGAACATATCTGAATCATATCTGTAGAATCAGATATGATCAGACAAGAGATTTGGTCATATCTGTTCATATAGTGTCATGACAGATCATGTATGCATATATCTGAGCATATCTGTAGAATCAGATATGATCAGACAAGAGATTTGGTCATATCTGTTCATATAGTGTCATGACAGATCATGTATGCTTATATCTGAGCATATCTGTAGAATCAGATATGATCAGACAAGAGAATTGGCTATATCTGTTCATAGTGTCATGACAGATCATGTATGCTTATATCTCAGCATGTATGATCATCCCGAGAAAAAATTATCAGACCAAATCACATCTGATTATATCTGGGTTATATATGATCCAGATATGATTGATCATATCTGGATCTTGTCTAATCATGCATAAGAAAAATGGCCATATCAGAGCATACATGATTAGATTTGACGATATCAGAGCATGTATGATTAAATTTGACGATATCAGACCACCCGGGAAAAAAAGTTCATGCCTGAGTGGATATGCTCATATATGTTTCAGATATTGTCATATATGTTTCAGATATCGTCATATATGATTCAGATATTGTCATATATGTATCAGATATATTTATATCTGACATTTTACAGTATCATATATGATTAGGTCTGATCATATTCCACATCACTTATGCTTAAAGAAGATCATATCTGATCACATATCCCGAGGAAAATGGTCATATCTGAGCAGATATGCTCATGTAGGTGTTTATCTGCAACATAAATGAATCTGATCTGATCATGCATGGTCAAAGATGAACATACATGTATTTTTATGCGCTCAGGGGTAGCTCTATATCTGGTCAGATATGATCGCGCATAAGTAAATATGTGCAGATATGAATTTGTAGCTGATCATGTCTGCCCATATGTGGTCATGTCTAACCAGATATAGTACAATTCACGACTACATTCGAGCTCATGAGCTCATGAGCTCGAATGTAGTCGTGAGCTCATGAGCTCGAATGTAGTCGTGAATTGTACTATATCTGGTTAGACATGACCACATATGGGCAGACATGTTCAGCTACAAATTCATATCTGCACATATTTACTTATTCGCGATCATATCTGACCAGATATAGAGCTACCCCTGAGCGCATAAAAATACATGTATGTTCATCTTTGACCATGCATGATCAGATCAGATTCATTTATGTTGCAGATAAACACCTACATGAGCATATCTGCTCAGATATGACAATTTTCCCCGGGATATGTGATCAGATATGATCTTCTTTAAGCATATGTGATGTGGAATATGATCAGACCTAATCATATATGATACTGTAAAATGTCAGATATAAATATATGTGATACATATATGACAATATCTGAATCATATATGACGATATCTGAAACATATATGACAATATCTGAAACATATATGAACATATCCACTCAGGCATGAACTTTTTTTCCCGGGTTACACGAAATTTCATCAGAATCAGTCGATTAGTTTTGTACCTATACGTCACGCCAGTTTTGACAATGCAGTACATTCACCATTTTTGAAAATTAATAAATAAAATACCATGTAACAGCCAAAAGTCGTAATAAAAAATGGCTTCACCATTTTTCAGACTTAGGGTATTTTTTATTACGACTTTTTCAAGTTTTTTTCTTCAAGTTTCTTTTCAAGTTTCAAGTTTTTCATTACAACTTTTTCAAGTTTTTATAACTTGAAAAAGTTATAAAAACATTTTTATAACTTTTTCAAAAAAAAATCATCAAAGTCAGCAAATATTTTCCTCTCCTAAAGGTATCTCCCCCCTTGAAAAATCCCATAAAATAATTAACACTGCGCGAGTGAATAAAAAATTACTGTTACAAGTAAACAAGAATGATAAAAATATTATACGACACGAAATTAAAAATGTGTTGTGAAGAAAAGTAGGTACGTTTCAGTGTTTCCAGAAGATGTTTATTTCAACAAACATTGTATCCGAAATATTCTATAGCTGGGGTAACACAGATCTCAACGAATAAGAGGCCCAAGAATTTTTCTTCGGCAAGGAATTACTCGATATATCGACGGATAAACACTATTTCAAGTTATTGTACTGAACGTAAACCCTCCGAGGCACAATTTCTTGAACCAACGATAGACGCGATGAAAATGGAGGTCAACAAGTGAGCGCTAATTCTTGTTTCCGAACAAAGGATTCTGAGAGATCGAGGGAGAAGTCGTAACTTCTCTGGTACGGCTGCAGAGTATAAACTATCGTATATAACATGATATATACAGTATGAGCGCTATATATAATAGTATACCGAGGTGGACGCGCCAGCAGCAGAATCCCCGGCAAGATATTGGCAATCAGGAGATCGATAGATCTGGCTCGGAGATTTCTCTTCCCTATCGAGAGATTCCGTTCTCTCTCACTCTGTCCTCTTTCTCTCTCTCTCTCTCTCTCTCTCTCTCTCTCTCTCTCTCTCTCTCTCTCTCTCTCTCGCTCTCTCTCTCTGTCTCTCTGTCTCTCTGTGCCTCACCTCGAGAATTTCTCCGCCTCCTTGTGGAACCAACGGGAAAAATGCTCTCGAGAATCCACAGGACAATTTTTCGATCTTGTCTTTACCTCCCTCGGATCTCCTCATCAGTCCTACCCGCAAACCCCTTACGCCTTAACCATCTTTTCTTCCCTTGTTCGCGTCTCGACTACCTTTATTCCGCCTATCATCAATTTGCTCCTTTCACCTCTGTCATTTTTGGCTCTTCCTGTGCCACGCAGGAACATTGATTCGTAATCTTGGCCTTAATCCGATAAAGGAGACTCATCAAGGTATTTGGTCTATAAGCCTGCCCCCGATCTGCCTCGTACTTTGGATGATTGAGATGATGAAACAATTGTCATCGTGAAGGTGAACGACGACAGGATAGTCGGTGATTCCTCTCGTCTGCTTTGAGAACGAATTTTTTGATAGATTTATATTATAGATATTGATACAAAAGTTGTTACGCTTAATAAATACAGTTTCGAAGTACATTTAAAAAAATAATTCTTTATTTAAGTCACTATTTATAGACGAAAATGGTAGTTAAAAAAATGTCCTAAAAAAATTGAAGGTTGTAGGAAACAAAAAAATCAAACGGTTTTAGATTCAGTACGGCTATAGGGCATATCATGCGATTTTTGATATATGATATGATATATATCATATAGGATATGACATTTTTCGAAAAAAATGTGTTTTTGTCACCGTTTTTTGCACAAAAAATAGTAAATATCAACATGTTTTTAAATCCTTGATATGCGCTCCAGCTATAGTTGTAAACAATATGGGGTTAAAATTGCATAACGATCGGTTCAGTAGTTACGAAGATTGTAACGTTGTTTCAAGAAAAACGCGTTTAAAGTTTATTTAGGTTACATGAATACATTTTTTAAATGTATTTCGAAAGTGTATTTATTAAGTACAACAACTTTTATATCAATATCTATAATATGAACCTGTCAAAAAAATTCATGAAAATAGCCTTTTTAGCGTCTAAAAAGAGAAGACCCCTTAAGTGACCGCCTTCAATTTTTCGGAAACTCATATATGTGATAAAGCATTGGAAACTATTAGACAAGTATTTTTTTATCATCGAAGAAACGGCTTTTAGAGAGAAAACTACCCCTCAAACAAAGGCGTGTCACCCCTTAATTTTTCCTCCTATATTGGATTTTCATCGCTTTACATTAGAAGAATTTTAGTTTTTGTTCCATTCAGATTGGTGGACTGCTTGTGGAGGAAACTGCAAAATCACTCCGCGACACGACTTTGGGGGAGGTTTTCCCTCTTAAAATCGATTTTCCGCCGATAACAAAAATTTTTTGTCTTATAGTTTTTAACGCTTCATGACATATATAAGTTTCAACAAATTCGAAGGCGGATACTTAAGGACTCTCGGCACAATTTACGAAATTTACCATTTGATTCAAATGTATACAGTATATTCTTCATCGTATACTGAATCCCCCTGAAAAACTTTAACAAATTTAAAAAAACGCCAAGTAATAAAAAATGCCCTCGAAAAAATGATCAGTAGTTTGTTTGGGTTACTATCTATAAAATTCTAATTAACCTCCATATATTTGTGATTTTTTCAAACAATAGTTTTATTTAGATTATTACTTTTTCAATTTAAACGTAAAAAAGAAGTGAAATAACTTTTTATGAAAAAGCCAAGCCAAGGTTTGACAATTTTGTGTATGTTTCTAGTCATTTACTATAATTATTAAATCCTAGAAATACTATTTTCCTCAATATTTTATTTAAGAAAACCGGATTACTATTATAATAAAAAGTTCGAATCACAATTATATAAAAGTACAACGTATGCATCACACAAGTGCTGTATGTATGTATTTATTAGAAACGTACACAAAAAATTGTCGAAGCCTAGAAATACTATTTTTCTCATTATTTTATTTAAAAAAACCATATTCCTATTTTAAGAAAAAGTTCGAATCACAATTATATAAAAGTACAACGTATGCATCACACAAGTACAGTATGTATGTATCACTGGAAATGGTGTGCAAAAACTTGGCGTGCATGGTTAAGAAAAAAAGCTCGGCGAAGGATGACGTTTTCTCAACAACTTGTTTATCAGGTTAAGAAAGAAATAATTGACGCAATTTATTGTGTAACTTATCATTAAATTATTAAATTTATTATGCAAACAAAGTTTCTGGTTCCGCATAGTATAAATACGAAATCAGTTATTTACCCCTAGACTATACGGCTTTTGAAATCTCACTTTATTTGCATAATTTGAAAAGTTACGCGGAAGTAGTCACTTTGTAATCTATTGCAGAACCACCATACATCTCATTCGATTCAAATTTATACAGTAAATTCTTTGTCGTATACTGATTGCACCCTGCATATTTCAAGTCTATCGTCTACACTCTTTCTATATAATCTACAATTGAAAAAAAATATTTTTTTCTCACCTGCCTATAATGGGACAACATAGGGAGTACATTATGACACTGATGACGAAATTGTCATAATGTACTGAGTCATGTGGCAATTTTTATAACATTTTAAACATTTTTCACACTATTTCATGCGTAAAACTGCCATTCAGCGATGAGCGTAGGCATCTCGCTATGTTGAAAAGTGTTGTTTTTCCATTGTACTTTTTAAGGAAAAGGTATGGACGATCGATTCAAAATTTGGAGGGTGCATTCCATATAAGAAAAAGAGTTGACCGCTTCAATTTGAATTAAATGATAACATTTCGTCAATTATCCCGAAACTCCTTAACGGAAGTTTCTGCCTTGTTGGGCCAAAAAATGTTCGATTTTTCACCATTTTTTCATGCGAAAAGTATTAAATATAGAATATTGATATTTGGTATGTTGACTAAGCGGTCTTTATTGAACATCAAAATATTTTTCAAAGTTTGACAAAACATGGTGGTGGGAGTGGAAGGAGCTACGTATGTCGGTGTACGGGCGATGACATTCTTCGCTTGCGGAAGTCCTAAAAGTCCCGGTCAGGTGACGTGAAGCAAAAAAAATCAAACATATCTTTACTTTCTATAATATTGTATATAAGTTGAACTATAATGAGGAAGAAAAATTGAAAAATTAAAAAAATAGTGAGTGACGAAAGCAAGTTTGTTTTTTCCCAAAAATTTTCGCAGTTTTTTGTTCATTCAATTAAAACTTTCAGATATTTTTTGATAATTCTAGTTCAACTTATACACAATATTGTGCAAAGTAAAAATATGTTTGATTTTTTTGCTTCAAATCACCTGTCCGAGACTCAGGACTTCCGCAAGCGAAGAATGTCATCGCCCGCGCACCGACGTACGTGGCTCCTCCCACTCCCACCACCATATTTTGTCAAACTTTAAAAAATATTTTCATATTCAATAAAGGCCGCTTAGTCAACATACCAAATATCAACATTCTATATTTAATACTTTTCGCATAAAAGATTGGTGAAAAATCGAATATTTTTTCGCCCGACAAGGTAGAAAATTCCCTTAAGGGGTAAGGCCACTGTAACGGCCCAAAAAAAAAGGTTTTTTCACTAATTTTTTGCTCCCGAAATTGAAGGTATTTGAAAAAAAAACTTTCAATGGTGGTATCGGGCATACATTAAACTTTATTATAAAATTTTTTTACAGTAAAAAAAAAACAAAATGGCGGTTCCACAGCTATCTTCCCGGGACATGTTTTGCTTCCAGGGCTCCGCGGCACGCAGCACCACTGGTGCACTTTTGAATCTAGAACAAAAAAAAAACCATTAATCTAGAGGGCTATAGCTAGAGAATGTCGATCGGATTTTAAAAAGTATCAATTTTTGTGGATTTGGCGTGCGTTTGAAAAAAAAAATTGATTTTTGACGAAAAAAACGGCAAGTTTTTTGTTAATAAAAAATCAATAAATAAAGTTCTTGAAAATTCCGATCGACATTCTCAAGATAATGTAAATGTTCACATCTGGTTAAAATTTCAAGTAAAAAAAATGAAAATTGTTCGAGTTATGCTGCGTGCCATTTTGAAAAACCATGTTTCGAGAAAAACGCGTTTAAAGTTTTGCGAATAGTTTTTTATTGGAAAAAAATTTAAAAAAGAAGTTTCGGAGAAACTTAAACTATTTTTTATTTTAAACTTAAACTATTTTTTAAGCCAATAAAAAGAAATCGATTTTTCAAAAAATTTACAGTGGCCTTACCCCTTAAGGGGCCAGTCCACTTTGGAGCCACGAAAAAGGCTACTTTCGCGATTTTTTTTTGAGGATTTTATAAAAGGTATGAATATAACAGTTATTGGGCTTGATAAATAAAGTATTGAAATACATTTAAAAAAAATTTATTTCATTTTTATTCATTTTTGAGCACAAAAATTATAGTTTAACGTAACGCCTTAAAAATAGGTGGGCTAGGTAGCTCCATCACAACTCGGCAACGGCTTGTCTAAAACAAAAAAATCAAAGTCCATTAGATTCAGTATGACACCAGCTACAAAATGATCCTCGGATGTAAAGTTTTATCAAAAAATAAAAAAATGGCAGATGAAAAACGAAAAAAGTTTTAAAAAACGCGTTTTTTCGCAGTTTTTCGCAAAAAAAAGAGTAAAAATCAAAATTTTAAAACCATCGAGGATCAACTTGTTGCGAATCATGTTTACAATATGTGGTTCACATGTCAAGCGAATCGGTTCATTAGTTTTAGAGGTACGATTGAGCTAGATTTTGAAAACGTTGTTTTGAGAAAAACGCGTTTATACTATGAAAAACGCTTACCTAAAGGGCGGGGTAAAGTATTTAATTTTGTTTTTTCATCTTTTTAAAAATTTTTAAATGAATGCATAATATATCAAGAAAGTGTTAAAATTTCAAGTCGATCGGAGTAAAATTGACGAAGTTATGAGTATTTGAGCGTCTATTGCTCCATGCCGTTCTCTTCTCTTCTGCGTTTTTCAAACCGTTTTTCTGAGACTTGTCATATTTGAAGTCCGTGTGCACGATAACTCAAAATCTACTCGACCAATCGCTTTGAAATTTTGCACAGTACTTCTTCACATAATTCACCAGATATTGTCGAGAGCTTTTATGTTTTTTTTAATAATTACTAATTTTTCAACAACAAATTAGCCGATTTTTTTTAGCGAAAATCGGGATTTTGGCTCCCAAGTGCTACGAAAAATCGAAAAATCGAAAAAAAAAATCCTCCCGACATTACCTCGAGAAACATCTCCTTTAACAAATGCATTTTGATTTTTTTGTTTCAAATGATTCTGTTGCGAGTTATGGTGCACACCGCAAACCAATTTTTTTTCGAGGTGCCTCCGGGGTTTAATTTTCACTCGCTCAATTTTGAATATTTTCCAATGCAAATTTAGGAGAATGTTGTTCAACTGTTACTTTATTATATGTAAATTTTTCAATAAACGAACACTATTCGTTACGCCAAAAAAAATCTTAAAAACATGCCTTTTTTTCGCCGAATTAACTTTACCCCGCCGTAAACTCACTCGGCAATTCCTGCACCGTACAAAATCCCTTCTGATTGCTCATCATCGTCGATTTCTTCAAGTCTTGCTCGCTTGCGATTTTTTGAAATTTTCAAAGTGGACTGGCCTCTTAAGTGATGTTCCTTGTTAGATGCGAAGAGTGTCCCATTTACCCTCATTCGCTCTTACGTGACAAGCCGTATTCGCGTTTAACGGGGGCAATAAAACTTTCAAAGGTTAAACTTGAGGTACATTTGAGAAACGAGCCCGCATGCTTCAAGCCTGGAATCATGAATCTTCCAGTTGGGGCCATTATTCGAGGTATATGGGCAATCGGGTCCCGCATATGTGCCTTGAGTACGACAATCATCTCTCCTTGGGAGCATAGAACTTGATGGCAAGGCGTCATGGGAAATCGGCGTTCTGTGCTCGCATCTCGGAATGGAGGTTACGTCGCGCGGAGACTATTGGACGGTTATCGATGCCTCGACAATCCTCGTCCCCTTTGACCCACCCTGCTATTCCTCCATTTCTATCCCTCGCTCTGTGCGTTTGTCCGTGTGGATTTCAGAATCCACAGACTGGCATAATGCGGTATGAGCGACCATTCGTGATTAGACGACAAAGTACCGACTGTGTTTACGTCGCCATCTCCGCGTCGTTCGCATGATTCCATTGAGAGGAAGCACTTTGAACGATTACGATAAAGCCATTGATTCGGAATTGTAATTGGCCACGGATTCAGGGATGTCCCGATAGAGCCATCCGGAATAAACTCGAGTACACGTGAAGTAGCTTATAAGCCGCGTGTTTATCTTTGATGGCCGGTGTCAGGATGTTCGCTCTATGAACGACGATCGATGACGGGTGAGTGCCACTCACAGTGAAAAGCATCTGGATGGCAAGACCGCTCGATAAAATACGCTGTCTATTTGGTGTTTGAGGACCTTTAGATTTTTTTGGTATTGGCTGATTAGGCAGGCTGGATGGCCCCAGAATGGATGATCAACTTCACCCAACGGCTTTCCGTGTACTGTAGTCGTTTTTTTCAGACGGACAATCATCAATAACGCAATTGAGGTAACCCTTGCATGTCTTCCCGACAAAATTACAATTCACGGTGGGTGTGAAGAGATGTAAGTAATGTCTATGTGCGAAATTCCAAGAAACTTTGGTATCAATAGTTAATCATAATAGTTTATCAAAAATGGATTAGGGTCACTTTGATCAATTTTGAAATGAAAAACAATATATTGATTCAAATAATATCGCAAAAAAATCATATATATATAATTCCTCTCTCTCCACCCTCTCTACCCTTACACCCCTTTGATATGTGTGTTGCAATAAAGACAGACCGTTAGTTCAATTAAACAAAAAAATGATTGATTCTACGAAAATTCTATTTAATTTAAATTTAAATAAAAATCAAATAGATCCATTTAGTGAAGTCAACTAAATTGTTTTTTGAACAGATAAAACCAAATCACAGATTTATTAGGATTAAAGAAAATATGCAGTTATTGGACGATATTAAAGAAATTTTTATTTCAATAAATAAATTAATTTCAAATAAATAATAACAATAGTGGAATGCATTAAAAAAAATTGACTCCACGAAACATCTCGTTAATTCAATTTTTTTTATTCGAATAGACGCGATAGGTTAATACCAATGGAATTTTTCTGTCAGTGTAGGCGCAATCAAAAGTTTAAAGCTGCACGACCAACCGTGCCTATATTTCACCACTCCATGAAAAAAAATTATAACTGGTCCGACATTGGCCCAGTACTGCACCAACTCTCCTATATGGTTCGGCATTTCCTGGCATAAATGTTGGTCCATTAATGGCCAATTGTCGTGATATCCTCGGGCCAAGACTGGCTACTGATATCGCACCGACATTGGACTCAAAACCGGCCCGACACTAGGCCAAGTTTGGCCCAAGTTACAGCCAATATCATACCAACGTTGGTGCCGACGCTCGTGCCACGATCGGCCCAAGTTTGACCCAATATTGTGACAGCGTTGATATTAAATCAGACCCAACGCGTGTCCCAACGTTGGCCCAAGCTCTAGCCAATATCGTACCAAGGTTGGTCCTATCCATCATCAATGACAGTTCGATAATGCCCCGAGTTTCGACCATTATTATATTATGTCAGTATTTTATTAATTTATAGGGCAGTACACAGTAATAAATAGAATACGTTGTCGGAATTACATAAATACAGTACTACCTCCCTAAGAGAGCGGTCTAGGGCGGTTAGGGGAAGTAATTCTCGAGAAATTCGTCGCCGAAGCCTTCCCCCACCGCTAGGTTAGCGCGCTCGAAAATCGCGCATGTGGTAGCGTGTATGTGTTTCTCCACTCGACCTCTATGAGAGAGCGCGAACGAAAGTGTTGAGAAAATTGTAAACAAGTTGCGGAAAGTGTACTGGCGTTTCGTCGTTTCATGCGTAAGTATATCTCATTGAATATTGATGTGTAAATCTTTCTTTTTCTTCGCGTTTTTTTTATTCTGCTGTTTGGTATATTTTGTTGTTGCAATATTATAACACATATGAAGGAAACATTTGTAAAACTTTCAATAATTGTTGAATTATCTTATTGTTCGCAAAAATATACGTAGTATATTCGTTATCGAAACTCGAACATATACAGTAGAACCTCGATTATCCGAACCAATTGGGACCGAGACTAGTTCGGATAATCAAAAGTTCGGATAATCGAAACGTGGGTTTTTTGGGACGAGATCATAAACAACACCTTTTTATATAAAAACAGTACATACATATATATTATAATTTGACATATATGTTAACGTTGAAATATATATATATATATATATATATATATATATATATATATATATATATATATATATATATATATATATATATAATGTATTTGAAATACCTGAAAAAAGTTGAATGCTTTTTTTATATTTTTTTAAAATAAAATCGTCCATTTTTAATTGACGAACGGCTGTAACGCGTTTTTGAGCGGCTAAGTCTCGCAGCCGTTTTGGAATGAGAGATTGCGTTGGGTTGCTCATTGTTGCTCACGGCGGTGGCAGCGAGCAACAATGTATCTTTCGCGCCAACGTTCGGATAATTGAGAGTTCGGATAAACTAAGTCATCGTTCGGATAATTGAGGTTCTACTGTACAGTGTACAAAAAAAATGTAACTAACAATTTATCTTGTGTATATACTTCAAGTTGAAATATACAATGTATATATATGTATAAATATTTCATTTTTAGATAAAACGGGATGGCTGAATCGAAAATATATTTTACTTGCATTAAATTACTACTTGAAATTTAATTATGGTGCATGTTTTTTTCTCCGACTTTACGGCTTAAACGTATATATTATTATACAAAGGAATATTATCCATTTGACAATCGTGCGACGTGCGATTTTCTGAAATCGCTCGCGATCTCTTATGGAGTTGTCCGCGACAAACTCGGGAGGCCTCGGGTACACTGGACAGCTCGAGCTAGGTGGGGGAAGCCATAAAATGCGCTCAAGCGGAACGGCGGGGAAATTCTCTCTTAGCGAGGGCTCTCTTAGGGAGGTAGTACTGTATTATAATTCATTATTATTGAATTCAGGTACAAATTTCACAATTTATAACTTAAGCTGGTAAATGTTGGTACGAGAGAATATTGAGTATGAGTAATAACAATAATACGATAATACGATACTTCGAATTATTTCGCAAATGAAATGATAATGAAAAATGAAAACCAAAAAAACTGATATGTGGATACACGAGAGATCGGATGTGAATTACGCATTGTCATTCGCATCAATGATGTATCTTTTGTCGCATCTTTTTTCGGGTCACACTTACGCGAACACGCGATAAAGCCGAGTGAGCGATGAAGGTTTTTTTCTATATCCAATTTTATATCTAATTTGTATAGGTTAACCCTAGAACTCATGAGCGGGGTCCAAAGTACGCGGGCACCCCACGCGTACTTTGAACTACGCTCCTGAAGTAAGGAGCGATATTATCGACTATTGGTCTGAACCATAATTCAGTTCGAAGGTCTAAGAGTAGTGTCAGGTCGGTTAGAGCTTCATTTGGTCGTTGGTTGTCACGCTGTGCGCTTTGAAATTACGTGTGGGGTGTGTACGAACCCCAGTCATGAGTTAACGTTTTACTTTCGTGACGGTAAGTTAATTTTATATTTTATACTGGAATAATTTTTTTGTATAATTCATTCCGGAATCTGAGGAAAATATACAAATATATTATTTATAAATTACAATAAATAATAATTTTAAAAAATTGTGCAGAATTGCCGTTACGCCAAGTGGACAAAAGACAGGCAAGGTGCACTTTGTGGCCGAGGTCAAAAGATCGCAAAAGCCATTCGCAATGTGTTAAGTGCCGCCGAGCCGTATGCAAACAGCATAAGCTTATCTTTTGTGTCGATTGTGCGGCAATCGATTGAATTTTTTTAATCTACTTCTTTACTTTAACAAATTTAACAAATTTATGGTAAAACTCGTGAAATAATATCCTTTTTCTACGAATTTTCAATAAAATAAACTGTTAAAACACAATTTTTGATTTTCGGATTTTCGTCATTTTCAATATCCCAAATAAATATACTTTTTTAACTGAATAAAGTGACAATAATTTTTTTTCAGTAGTCTGATGTATCCCCTTTAAAACGCCGATTGATATTTTAAGATCGGTTCAGCGGTTAAAAAATTACAAATTTTTATTTAAAAACTAGCCTTTTGCTGATTTTTTCCGGTTTTCAGCCTTTGAACGGGTTTTTCATGAACTATAAAATTAGATAAAATTTTTAGATTTTAGATTTTTAGATTTTTAGATAAAATTAGATTTCCCGAGCACCATTCTCTTCGTTATGAAAAAATAAAGAGAATGACGTACGGAAAAGTCTGTTTATCAGCATAGGGCCGGTTTTATGATCAAGAAACGCGTGGGGTTCGTTCGAACCCCAGTTATGAGTTTGAGTATACAAAAATTTATTCATGAGGTGTAGGGTCACCATAGTGCGAGCACGTCTTCTTTCGGGTGACAATTTTGCAAATACGCAGTCAAGCGAACTGAGCGATTGAGGTCAGGACGACAAACTCCACACGCCTGTCGCACACACGGTTTCGAACACTTGAATACGATTGGCTGAGAAGCCAGGTTTAAAGATACGCGGGAAACAAACCACAAGGGAGACAAAATAGTTAAGTATCGCACGAAAAGCCGACAATGGACTAACTGTCCGTTCACCTACATCTATACAACACTGAATAGCGATTCGCGAGCAGTGCATGGCATAATTAGGGGGTTAGGCCATAGTAACGGGTATAAAATCACGTGCGAATTTAACAATTTTTTTCGTATGAAAAATCATCAAATTAATCATAAAATCATCAAATTAATTACACTTCTCTTAGTATGAATATCAAGCTGTTATAAAATATATATATATTTTTCTCGATGTACAAAATGGCCGACTACTAATATTATCTTTTGTTATCTTTTTTTAGGCGCTCCACGGCGTGACATTTTGCATCCACAATTTTTTGCGTTGAAAAAAAACCAAAAATTCTCGTCAATCTACATTGGAATACCTAGAGAAGAACGTACGGAATTTAAAAAAGATTGTGTTATTCAAAAGTTGTAGGTATTTGAACTTAAGAAATAAATTTTCAGTGAAAAATTTCGTTATAACTGCTCATAAACTGCTCGTAAAATGAAAAGTTTTCGATTAATCAGAAATTCCGTACGTACTTCTCTGCAAAATGCAATTAGGAACATAACTTTTAAATTTGAAGTAAATCGAGTGAAAATTGTTGAATTTATTTGTCACGCCAATTGGAAAAAAGCTGTTTCGAGAAGTTTCGAGTAGTCGACCATTTTGGACATCGAAAAAAAATCTAACAGCTTGATATTCATACTAAATACATGTGTACTTAATTTTATGAGTAAATCACTTTGTTATACGAAAAAAAATTGTTAAATTCGCACATGATTTTATACCCGTTACTGTGGCCTAAGGCCTTAAGGGGAGATATACACCTAGGAGCCGGAAAAAGGTCATTTTTATGAATTTTTTCAAGGAAAACTATTTGAAATTTCGGATTGGGGTTTTAATTATCTAAAAGTATATTACATTCAAAAATATGTTTAATTATCTTTATTTAAAAATATCAAAAATATACAAGGATATTGTATGATCCTTGGAGCGTCGTAAAAAAATCTGCGTATACGGTACCCACTGGCATTTCTTCAAAAATCATCTGAAAAAAAACCAAAAAGATTATTGAATTAGATACTATAATCTAGTACTTGTCATAGTCGATTTTGAAAAAATCGATTTATGACTAAATGGCGGACGTTTGAACATAAATAGTGATTTTTGGGCAAAAAATTAGTTATTATTTTGCCTATTGAACAAAAACTAAATAATGGAAAAAAAATCCTATGACAAGTACTAGATAATGGTGTATAGAATGACCACAAAAAACCTTAAGACAATCAGTTCATTGGTTTTCAAGAAATTTTGGGTACCGATTTGAAAAACGTGGTTTTGAGAAAAACGCGTTTGAAAATTTGGGAATGAATAAATCATGAAATTTGTCAACTTACATGGAATCATCGATACCAGGCCCATAGTGTAGGTCTTTTACGGTCGACGGAATGTGCATAGCTTCTAAATCCTCGACCTCGACCATCTAGGTGTATATCTCTCCTTAATCGTAATCTCGGAATGCATGGTGCATACATTATTCAATAAACCGACCCGCGTTCCGAACTACTGATTTTGAACATAATATTTCGCTGTCCGTTCTTTTTGCAGCACAATGTATCTGCGTACGTAAAACAGTTTTACTTCGTGTTGAAGAGGGGTATTATCTCGGCTCCATCCCTCGCTGAATCACGACTTGCACGTTACATTTTTCATTCATAATAATTAAGTAGTTGGGGCTGCACTTTGCTCGGGCTTCTCTCTAGCCGCAGTTTCTTTCCTTGAAGAGTCCGGTAAACTTTTCAACGTTACTTTCGCTTCCGCACTCACTCGGCCATCGTTCACGACCTCTAAATTAAATTTCAACGAACCAATTAATAATTCGTCGGGGAAAAAATGGAAAAAGTTCTTCTCAAGACAATCTCCTACTTCCTGTTGGATATCTCGTATATTCTCATTACGCACTGTTGCGCAAATGTGTACGAAGTGTACGCGGCTCATACCGCGAACCGCAGAAACCGTTTGCGGAAAATACATTGAAAATAACTTTGCCCGACGAATAATCGAGGAAACATCTCACCGATGGAATAAAATTGTGATTTCTGCCTGTGGATTCGTTTTTTTTTTTTTTCGGGCTGTCATTCAACTGGTAGGGTCAGACTACGATGATGAAACGAATATCTATCATTTTTGGACATTTTTCCTGTCCGACGGAATTTTGCGTGGAATTTGGATAAAACTTTTTCCCTCAACTTTTGACACGTGAAAATAAACGCTACCAGAAATTTCCCTGTACGTTGTTTTATCCGGAAACGTCAATTAAAATCCGAGAAAATACGATTTTCATTGTAAAAGAACAATGGCCATACTTTTCAGCATTTTTCCGGAAGCTTTTCGTTAAATACGTGATGTAAAACAGTCTCATCGGCTTTAAACATAATGTGATTATTTTTTTGTTTTTTTTTTTTCGATCTTGTGATTATGATATTTATTAAATGATATAGAATATATGTTTTAACCATCTGGGAAACATGTTTGATTAAGGGGAGGTACCTGAGTAAACGGCGAGAAAAACAGGTAAACTTCGAAAAATTTTATCTCAAAAACTAATGTTTCGATTGGATCCGAGTTTTTTAAATTGCAAAATATGTACATTGAGGTACGTTTAGGAATTTCTTAAAAATAAATTCGTTGACTGGAAGCGATTCAAACGCGATTATCTCGAAACATAGTTTTCTAAGTCGGTGCCAGATGTATCTCGAAAACGGCTAGTCCGATTTGTCCAAATTTGGATGCAATATTCTTCGATAGTTTTTCTCATCCGCCACGTAGGGGTTTTTCATTTGATTGAACCATTGCTTTTTTGTGCAATGTGTATGCAATCCAAAATCTTCGGAAATTGCGAACGAATGTCAAATTAAAACGGTCGCAATTCCGTCAAAAATGAAAATTTCAAAAAAATCCTACGTGGTGAACGAGAAAAACTATCGAAGAATATTGTATGCAAACTTGGACAAAATCAGACAAGCCGTTTTCGAGATACATCTGGCACCGACTTTGAAAACTATGTTTCGAGATAATCGCGTTTGAATCGCTTCCAGTCGACGAATTTATTTTTATAAATTCCTAAACATACCTTAATGTCCATATTTTCCAATTTAAAAAACCCGGATCCAATCGAAGCATTAGTTTTTGAGATAAAAATTCCCGAAATTTAATTTTTTTTCTTGCTGTTTACTCAGGTACCTCCCCTTAAGGCGTTACATCCCAGGAGAAAAAAAATTGTCCGTTTTTTATTGAATTGGATAATGATGTATAAGCATTGCAAGAATGATATGCAAAATACCCCCGTGGGTACACGCAGAATTCGAATGAGAGGTTCAATTCCGTCGTGTGGACGATAGCTTCTAAATCAGTTTTGAAACTTTAAGGGGTTAGGCTACTCTAAAGGCCGAAAAAATAGGCTTTGTGGGGATTTTTTTTCAGAAAAACTACAAAATGAATCGAGATTACAAAAAAGGGTGTTTATCATACATATCAGTGACTGTATACAATAATTTTATTGAAGCGATTAATTTCAAAATGGCGGCTGTGCAGCGTTTATCTCAAAACTGCATTTTTTAAGTTGGCCGGAAACATAACTCAGACAATTTTCAACCGATTTACTTAAAATGTTGAATATATCTTGAAAAATACATTCTCTATGAAAGTATGTAGGATTTTTTTTATAATGCATAGTTAATTTGTTATTAACAATTATCAGACGAAATTTTTCACTTTCCAAAGATTTGCCTAAAAAATCGTCAGATTAATAACAAATGAGCTGCGCAATATTTGAAAAAAAATAAGAAATATTCAACATTTCAAGTGAATCGGTTGAAAATAGCGTGAGTTATGTTTCGGTCGAAATTAATCGCTTCAAAAAAATTATTGTATACAGTCACTGATATGTATGATGAACACCTTTTTTAGTAATCTTCATTTATTTTGTAGTTTTTCTGATAAAAAAATCCCCAAAAAGCCTATTTTTTCGGCCTCCAGCGCCTAGCGCTCTAGCGCTAAGATAGTACAAAATGGTGTTCTAACCTAAAAACTATGAACCGTATCAAAAAACGTTTCCTACAAAAGTTTTTCGTTTTCGCCGGACAAATTTTTTGGTGAAAAAAAGCTCATGATCCCATTTAAAAAAATATGTTGGTCATCTTAACGCCGCGGTTTTTAATTCTGGACCAGAAAAGATTTTTTTTAACGTCCCCCGTTGAACCTTAAATGTTTTATTATAATCAATACTTGATCGACGCAGTATTTTTCGAGATAAATCAGGTATAAGATTCAAATGGGACACCCTGTATATGATATTGTCTAGACTATACCGAGTCTTTAAAAATGTATAGAATTTTTTTCACAACAAAACACCAGAGATAAAAAATCGTTTGATGTATGTATGTTTACGTGTGGCTAAATGGCCAAAACGTTCACGTTAAAAGTGATGTAATATTTTGGCCATTTAGCCTCAGGAGCAAACTATTTCTAACAACGGATTAACGCAAAACAAACCTTTGTGAACATTCAGAAAAAACCCCATCTTGCCCATCGTTAACTATAGATATTCAATGTTGAACCAACAAGGTTTGATGAATGATCACGAATCTTGGCTGGCGAATGAAAAGCATTACTACCAACCTCAATGTCCGTGAAGTTATCGTATTTCGGCAACACTTAATATTAATTAATGATAATGATGAACAATCTCGTGACATAAGTATAAATAAGCATAATTATAAATGACTCAACATTTCATTCTGAGTTTTATAAAACATTCGCTGATGCAGATTTTTCATAATAATCATCGATAATGTTATACTTTTTCAAGTTGGAAGTAACACAAAAGTTTTTTTTAGTCACGTAACAAAAGCATAAAAATGCATAATTCTTCCCTTCATTTATATATTTTATGAAAAATGATAAACCACGTTTTTGAAATCGGGAGCACGCATAATTCGGGCATTTTTTATCCGATTGGCTTGAAATTCCAACTGCAGCTGACTACATAGATTCTTTAACAAACAATTTTTTATAAACAAATCGAAGGCGATATTTTTGCAAAAAAAGAAATTTATTCAATTGATGTCATTTTGCAAAAAAAAACATATTTTTCAATAATCGTGTACACTTCACTAGAAAAAGTAATGTATATGCCGACTTCTTTTCGTTCTTAGTGGTGATCCACAAACGTTCTTCCTTCTTCCACAGAGCCTCTAAAAAGTTAATCGTAGCTCCCAGTCAACCTCCCTATTGCATTTTTTCATCAAACTTTTTTTTTCTATCCGTGAACACATGTACACCAAACCCTCCAAACCTCATTCAGATTACTATCTTACTATTCTCAAATAAAAATCCCAACCAAGACTCATTTTTCGCCGAACATACATAGCCTTGAATATATTTTTATTTTATGACTTCAGTCTATGACCCTCAGTACGAGCCTAAAATCCATCTCCAACATGCACACGATCGAACTTCCCGAAGCTCCACGGAAAAAAAGAAATAGTACAAAATAGAGGGGCTACACGGTTCGCATTAGACTCGAGCGATTGCACAGCGATATTTACTGAAACACAGTGCTCAAAATACAGTGTGCTCAAAGTAAATTTTGACAGTTCAACACTGTAATATAAATTTAACAAAACTTGTAATTTGACAGTTGGTTAATCTGTATTATGTACAATGAATGCGCCAGTTACATCGACAGAGTTTATGTAGACACACAAAAAAAAGTTTATCCATAAAAGAAGTTTGAAAAAAATGTGTAGACAATATAAAAAAATCAGTCACATACACAAGAACGTACCTTTAAAAAAAATGCTCTCTTTCTTTATAATTTCTTGAATTCTGTCGCACAAATTTCGATGTTCGCGACCCATCAACCACGCATTACTAACTGGCAATCCTTTGTGTCCTGACCTCCCCATGTAGAGATTGACCGTTGGGCCTGGGACGGGCCTTCACAGTTAGCCTTTCTAGAATATTGGGCCGTGAGTATTTACCAATGAGGTGCCTTTGTAGAAATGATAAGAACGGCCCGATATCGGCCAACAGAGCCAACAATTATTGGGTCAATGATTAAATTCATTGTAGCGCCAAAGTTGGTGATTTCACTTGGCCCTATGTGGGCCCTCTTAAAGGGCCTATGTAGAAATTGACCACTGGCTCTATGATGGGCCGTCACAGTTGGTCTATCTAGAAGTTAGTCTATCTTGAATATTGGGCCGTGAGTTTGTTTGGGTTTGTTGGGGTGCGTGATAAATATTCAACCTATATCGGGCCAAGATTGGCCCGAGATTGGTCTTATGGATACATACTTCATGGAATAACCTTGAAATAAATTGAGATTGCGTATATGACAGGTTTCAGAATTGGCATATTTTACTTACTTATGTTGGTTATTTACAAATGCCAATAATCGGCCAAGACTTGATTACAAAAACTGAACCACAAAATATAGACGATTAATATATGACGTGCCAGTTATTTGCCTATTCTGGCACAATATACAGATAATGAATAACCCAAGGCTTAAATAAAATAATAGCAGGTATGGTCTGACCCACTTAGCCAACAAAGGGCTTAGATTAATTAAATTTAATTTCCAGTATTTTAGCATTACCAGTTTTAAAATTGGCAAAATTCGATAAACTATCACGGCTGTTTATCGGTTTCAACAAATGGGCCCGGATAGATTTTATTAATGGGCTGATATTGTGCCAGTTCTCAATTTATAACAGAACAATAATGGGCCAATGTAATAGGCAGTACTTCAGCATCATCAGTTCAAAAATTGGCAAATATTGTTTATCTATCATGACTGTTTGATGAATTTAAAAGATGGGACATGATAGGTTTTAACCATGAGCCGGTATTGTGCCGGTTTTCAATTTAGAACGAGACAATAATGAGCCAATATAATAGCCAGTATCTTAGGATTGCCAACTTTCGAATTAGCAAATTTAGTTTAACTATCACTGCTGTTTATTGGTTTTGAAAGATGGGCCAGGATAATCTTTAGTAATAGGCCGATATTGTGCCGGTTCTCAATTTATAACGGAACAATATTGAGCCAATGAAATTGTCAGTATTTTAGTATCCCCAGTTTTTAAATTGGCAAATTTATTTTAACGATCACGGCTGTTTATTAGTTTTTAAAGATGGGCCAGGAAATGCTTTACGGATGGGCACAATATCGGCCCATCCGTAAAGCATTTCCTGGCCCATCTTTAAAACTAATAAACAGCCGTGATAGTTAAAATAAATTTGCCAATTTAAAAACTAGGGATACTAAAATACTGACAATTTCATTGGCCCAATATTGTTCCGTAATTAAATGTAATTTCCAGTATTTTAGCATTACCAGTTTTAAAATTGGCAAATTTCGATAAACTATCACGGCTGTTTATCGGTTTCAACAAATGGGCCCGGATAGATTTTATTAATGGGCTGATATTGTGTCAGTTCTCAATTTATAACGGAACAATAATGGGCCAGTGTAACTAGCAGTACTTCAGCATCACCAGTTTAAAAATTGGCAAATATTGTTTATCTATCATGACTGTTTGATGAATTTAAAAGATGGGACATGATAGGTTTTAACCATGGGCCGGTATTGTGCCGGTTTTCAATTTAGAACGAGACAATAATGAGCCAATGTAATAGCCAGTATCTTAGGATTGCCAGCTTTTGGATTGGCAAATTTATTTTAACTATCACTGCTGTTTATTGGTTTTGAAAGATGGGCCAGGATAATCTTTAGTAATGGGCCGATATTGTGCCGGTTCTCAATTTATAACGGAACAATATTGGGCCAATGGAATTGTCAGTATTTTAGTATCCTCAGTTTTTTAATTGGCAAATTTAGTTTAACTATCACGGCTGTTTATTAGTTTTTAAAGATGGGCCAGGACATGCTTTAGGGATGGGCCGATATTGTGCCAGTTTTCAGTTTAGAGCGGAACAGTAATGGGCCAATATTATTTCTCTTTTGTTGGCTTATACGATGGTCCCAATATTGGCCTGATCGTAACATTGGGCAACTCATGGCAACCTCTACATGGGTCGTGCCTCACCTCGTGCCTCATTCGCGTACACGTATACACATATACACAGTATAAAAATCAGTGATCGTATTCAAATTTTACAGTTCAATGTTTTTACTGAAATCACTGATGTATTCACAATATCAAACTGCAAATAAGAAAGACGAGTGAAACTACCGTGCCACAGGGTGAAATTTAATGAATCACTCTGACTCAATACAGTGTACAGTGTAACCCTTGCACTTTACGTACAGTATAAAAATCAGTGACCTCGTTAAAATTTTACTGTTGAATATATTTACTCGAATCACTGATGCATTCACAATACCAAACTGTAAATAAATCAGTGTAACTGTTAAAATCTCAGAGTGCACAGATTACGTCACGAACTGTCGAAAGAAGAGTAAAACTACCGCGCCACACTGTGCAATTTAACGAATCACTCTGTACCCAATACAGTGTACACTGTAACCCTTGCAGTTTGCGTACAGCATAAAAATCAGTGATCTCATGTAAACTTTACAGTTGAATATTTTTACTGAAAACACCGATGTATTCACAATACCAAACTGTAAATAAGCCAGTGTAACTGTAAAAATCTCAGTGTGTACAGGAAAATTCGTGATTTTTGTAGGACAGCATTTACATTACTCTGTTTTACTGTAAAATGAAATATGGCACCCGGTTCTTTATGCGGTTTATACTGTGATTTTCGCTGTTTCTTTTTTTCCGTGTCGTTCATCAATAATATTCGTGCGAATGCTAGCTCGGAATACGCGGTCATTTTTTTCAGTGACACGATTCTGAATAAACATTTATCACGGGAGATGGCTGTCAAAAGCTTTTCCTTTTAGCTCAAACAGTGTCAATCGCTGATTGAGGCCTACGTCGACGTGCCCCAACTTGACAGAACTTTCAACGGGCTTTGCCTGACACCCGAGTTCACGACGGAAATCAAACTCATCGATATGCCCACACACACACACACACACACACACACACACACACACACACACACACACATGCCTGAAAAATGATGTACATAACCTACATACGAGTGGGCAACTTTTTGCTAAATACACGAAGATCGTTATTACATCTGGAAGGCACTCGAGTTATCTCGCGGGTGCTCCAGAGTTGGGGGATTTCCGCTTCGTTGACGCTATCGCGTTCATCGAAGTTTCCAAAGTTCATAGTTGACAAAGTCTACTCGGGAATGGCCGGGCTAACCGTTCGGGAAGACTCTCAGTTGGCAGGTGTCGATATGCCAATCACGTTTCGAGATTACAGAGCGAGAGCCTTGCCTCTCTGCAACTCCGCTCCGGCTTTGGACTCTCACTGTCTATATAAGTGCATAATATAACTGTACGATGCGGCATATCGGCACGTATGAAGTAGCTTTATCGGTACGGGTACGTACGGTTGGTTGGACCAGGAGAAAGCGAGAGAAAGAGAGAGAGAGAGAGAGAGAGAGTTCAGAGTGGTCGACCTGGACATAGATTGCGGGTTCGTCGACGTGCACGGGGTGGCCAAGGGTGCGATCGGGTGACGTTACATGCTACGGTGTATAACTGCAAGGCTATAATGCGCTCTATACGTAGAGGTGCGCGACACGAGCGCGGAGAAGAGACGAGGGCGAGGATATGCTCGGCGGGTACTGTGGACACTAGTAGAACGTCCATAATTAGGTCATACAAGCTCAAATTAGCATATATATGTGTAGATGTATATATATATATATATATATATATATATATATATATATATATATATATATTAGACTGATTCAAAAAAAAAAATTCCTTCTGGATTCTCGTGCTATTGTTGGGCACTGATAAAACAAAATTTCTCTAAAAAGATGGGCGCGGTCACTCAATTTTTAGAGGTGGCTATCTCGACTTTTTTGTATTTGAATTTTTTTTAACGAACGTATTGCATTTAAACATAGTCATGGCTTCGGATTACGGATAAAAATCGGAAAAGTTTTGAGTTTGTTCTTTTACAAGCATAACAGAGAAAAACTGACCATACGTCGAAGTGCACACGAAACGATGAAAGAAATTTTCGAACAATGGAAATGTGCAGAAATTCCAACGCGTCGATTGAATAACGCAATCTTGAAATCAATAAAACTCCATCTAGTCTGGAAACAACTTTTAAAAAATCGAGTTAAAAAGAATTTGCCGTCACAAATATCGAAGGAGCGTAAATTTAAGAGAGATTTGGACAAACTGTTCAACGTTGCACATTTTCGTTCTGCCCAAAATGTTAACGAACTTGAGAATGGCTGGGAAGAAATGTAAATGAGTTTGAAGATAATATAAGCGTAGCATTTTGAAAATGTAAATATACGATTTATGAATAAAAGCTTATAATTTAATTTTTCGTAAAAAGTGCGAAATGTTAATGCGGATAAATAAATCTACATGAATAACGAGAGTAGTATAGACGCCATTATTGATCTACCTGGATTTGAATTGTGAATATTGCACCCTTTTCAAATTGTTAGAGTTTTTTTTTGTTACGAAACAGCTGCTGGATGTGATTTTTATCCGTAATCCGAAGCCATGACTATGCTTAAATGCAATACGTTTGTTAAAAAAAATTCAAATACAAAAAAGTCGAGATAGCCACCTCTAAAAATTGAGTGACCGCGCCCATCTTTTTAGAGAAATTTTGTTTTATCAGTGCCCAACAATAGCACGAGAATCCAGAAAATTTTTTTTTTTTGAATCAGTCTAATATA
This sequence comes from Ophion obscuratus, assembly GCA_964007375.1. Taxonomy (NCBI): domain Eukaryota; kingdom Metazoa; phylum Arthropoda; class Insecta; order Hymenoptera; family Ichneumonidae; genus Ophion; species Ophion obscuratus. Next base: position 33,469,015 of record OZ023314.1, read on the forward strand.
TATATATATATATATATGTATGTATATGTATATGTATATATATTAGGGTGGCCGTTATTTTGGCTTCGGTAAAAAAAATTTAACGTCTAGCAAAAAAAACTAATCAAGATGTGAAAAAAAAAATCTGTGTAAAATTTGGACGCGCTGAGGTAAGGAGAACACGTGCCACCGAGCAGTTTAATTTTCAAAAATACATGCATTTTTTGAATGGCCGCACTAAAATATTCATTAGTCTCATAATATTAATTAAAAAATCTGGAATTGGGTACATTGATTATACATATTAAGAGGTACAAAATATATTGTTTACTGATTTTTTTCCATCAATTATGTACAGTCGTGAGTAGATTGAAAAATTAATTTGAAAGAAAATTTGAAAATGGACGTGGCGGTTTGGCCACATTGTGGCCGGAAATCGAAGCAGTGAGTTAATTATCGGGGCGGATTTTTTATGCAAATAATAATATAATAATCCTGTATTAAATGCTTCAAAATGATGTTTTTTTTCTTGAGCCTACGAGAAGATTTTCCAACTGTAGTGGCGATAATACAAAATATAGTGCAGACAAATAGTTCGAAATTTGGTCGTGGCGCTTCGTCCGCTCATTTTTACCTCGCGAGCATTACCGACCGAGTTGGTATGCTATTGTTGGACATAGAAAAAAAATATAACTCGTGAAATCTTTACGTTTCTGCAAATTTATTTCGATTTTACGATGCGGTTCCAAACGGTATCAGGTTTTCCGGTCAGACTTTACTTTTCCGCTCGATAAAGACATTGATTTCTTTATTAGTGCCGAATCTATGGTGTGTTTTGAACGGTTTAAAATTGATTGTACTTTTCTCGACACCGATGTATCTGTTTGGACTCGAACGAGAGTTATCAAATGGGCGCGCAATTGATAAAAAAAAAATAAGAGTCTGTAATGATATAGCGGAGCGAGGTATCAAACTTATCACCGATTATAACAATAGATTGACTTATGATGAAGATTAAAAACAATTTGTTGTTCAATTTGTCGCCGAATATAAAAAAAAAATCCGAACGTAAACAAATGTACTCTACTTCAATCATTTCATAGATGAACTGCTATTACTTATGTAATATTTCATGTAAAGGTACGAATTTGCGGTATGTGATTGATGGAAAAAAATCAGTAAATAATATATTTTGTAACTCTTAATATGTATAATCAATGTACCCAATTCCAGATTTTTTAATTAAAATTATGAGACTAATAAATATTTTAGTATGGCCATTAAAAAAATGCATGTATTTTTGAAAATTAAACTGCTCGGTGGCACGTGTTCTCTCTATCCCAGCGCGTCCAAATTTTACACAGATTTTGTTTTTCATATCTTGATTAGTTTTTTTGCTAGACGTTAACATTTTTTTACCTAAGCCAAAATAACGGCCACCCTAATATGTGTGTGTGTGTGTGTATGTGTGTGTGTGTGTGTGTGTGTGTGTGTGTGTGTGTGTGTGTGTGTGTGTGTGTGTGTGTGTGTGTGTGTGTGTGTGTGTGTGTGTGTGTGTGTGTGTGTGTGTGTGTGTGTGTGTGTGTGTGTGTGTGTGTGTGTGTGTGTGTGTGTGTGTGTGTGTGTGTGTGTGTGTGTGTGTGTGTGTGTGTGTGTGTGTGTGTGTGTGTGTGTGTGTGTGTGTGTGCGTGCGTGCGCGTGCGCGTGCGCGTGTGCGTGTGCGTGTGCGTGTGCGTGTGTGTGTGTGTGCGTGCGTGTGCGTGTGTGTGTGTGTGTGTGCGCGCGCGCGCGCGTGTGTGTGTGTGTGTGTGTGTGTGTGTGTGCGCGCGCGCGCGCGTGTGTGTGTGTGTGTGTGTGTGTGTGTGTGTGTGTGTGTGTGTGTGTGTGTGTGTGTGTGTGTGTATAGGGATAGTTCACACGCGACGTGGAGAACATCTCTTACAAACTTTCCTTCCATCTTTTTCAACCTCTCCACTCCTCTCCGATCAAGACTCCTCTTCCCGCCGGTACTTTCTGGTCTCTCTCTCTCTCTCTGTATATTGCTCGCACGTTGCTTTAGTATTTTTTAGATACTTCCCACGCTTCCTCGTCAATTTTTCAACGTACACTTCCTTATTCATTTTTCTTAACGTGTTACACCTAAATCGTGGCTGGAAAAACGTGAAATTTTTGTGAATTTTTTGTAGGAGAATGTGTGCAGGTTAATTTTTTTTTTACTCTGAATGTATGGTTTTGAGGGGCACCGAGGCCGAAAAAATAGCCGAATTTCGATTTTTTTCCGGTAAACGATTGGTGGTTAAACAGCGCATTTTTTTAATCCGAAGGTACATATATTGAGAGCCTTTAAGAAAATTAGGAAAAAATACGGAAGAACAACGAAAACATGGCCACCGAAAGATGATGACATTTTTTCGCGACGTTTGGCGGTGGACACTCACCGGCTTAGACGGTCCATCTGGGATCTAAAAAGCGAAGGGGTTATTCAAGTTAACAATAAATAGGAGTCGTCGATGATCGTCCATTTTTAATTTTTTTATTTATTTAAGTGGCGGACAATTGAAACTCGAGCACAGAAAATCTATTTTAAATTACTAGCGGATTGACTAGTCAACAGAAAATCTATAAATTATCGAATCTGAAAAACGTAAAATATAATGTATTTGGGTATAATAATAAGCATGATACAGAAAATAATTATTTGAGAAGTGCATGTGATAACTGTTTGTATTATAGTTTGGTGAGTGAAGTAAAATCGCAATCAGATTTGACTTTAGTTGTCTCAGGCCGCCATTTCATCATTCTGGCAATATCCGTGGGAACACTGTATTCAGGTGCTTTCGATACATGTCAAGCATATGTTTGTTTACCGTATGTGTAATCGTGTGTTGTAGTGTATGTGTAATGTGCATATTATAACACGAGAGATGACAGACGCGGCTAGCGACCGCAAAAATGAATCGATTGAATCGATGATATCTGCTCGAAATGTCCGGTAACCTATATTTTTTATGGAACATACGTGACCGCGACAGTTTTCTTGTTATTCGTCGCTTTTCGTATAACTCTGATCTAACCGGGAAGTATTATTATTTCCGTTCCAAAGTTCGATCCGCACGAATTCTCTATATGGTGCGGGTTAAATGCATTGATTTCGTGAATTAATTACTATTGTATTTAGCCGGTAAGGCCTGCAGAGTATTCGCGGACGTCATTTTTTATGACTCTACTACAGCATACAAAAAAATCAATTTTTTTTTCTCATGTCGATCAATTTTCTAATGTAAAATTCAATTTCGTGCACGTGCTACCTTAAGAGTCGTAATTTTTTTCGTAACTATCAACACTCCAGTCACCCAAGGTCAAAATGACACCAAGCACAAGCTTAAACCAAAATTGCTATAAGTTGTTGGCAACCAAGGCGAATGTCCTGACTTCTAATGGTGCTTTGGGGTAACCCTTCGCGAGTACAAACTAAGGCGGAATGTGGAGCTATTTTTTTCCTTCAACTATTTCTTACTATGGAGCTATTATTTCCTTAAACTATCATATGTCAAGCGTATGACCCTAAAATTTTATGCAAAAAAAATTGAAAATTGCAAGAGTTACGATTTTTTTAGTATAAAAGGGCCTTTCTACGCATTGACCACTTGCTGATTTTTTCCGACCACGTTGAAATTCGATTAAAATATAATACCAATAATGCCACATGCTAGAATGCTGAAACTAATATTCTGAATTTGTATGAGTCATTCGGAATGATACAACGCGGCAATCGTTGAAAAATGGCTGGGGTCATTGCGAAGGGTTAAAAAATAGAGATCTATTTCGAAAAAGTGACATCGTTAACGACCTTCAAATATTTCTAATCATATCTCCTCTCAATTTTGAAACCATCCATCAGGTGATTCTCGAGATAGAATGCCCACCGACTTTGAAAACAGTATCATCTGCCGGTGGCCATGTTTTTGTTGTTTTCTGTACTTTTTGGTGATTTTTTTAAAGGCTCTCAATATTGTGTTTGAAAAAATGCGTTTCTTTTGCACTCATCGTTTACACTACTTGAACACTATTTGAAATTTCGCATTGGGGTTTCAATTATCTAAAAGTATATACCCATGCAGAAATTTTGACCGGGATACCCTATGTCCGATCAAATCCCGATCAGGATTCGTCATGGATTCCCCAAAACCGGTATCCCGGTTAGAATCCAACTTGCATCAGTATCGGCATATGTACGACGACGACGGCATCATTTTGAAAATTTTGGCGTCACGTGTATTTTCTGTATTACTATGAAATTCCTATCTATAGATAGGAATTTCTGTCTATAGATTCCTATCTATAAAATTCCTATCTATAGATAGGAATTACATAGTAATAGTGAAAATACACGTGACGCCAAAATTTTCAAAATGATGCCAACGTCGTCGTACATATGCCGATACTGATGCAAGTTGGTTTCTAACCGGGATACCGGTTTTGGGGAATAAGTCTCTGTTTATACCCACCGACATGTCGGTGGGTATAAACATGTATTTAAGACAAATTAAAATCAAATTCACAATGATTAGATTAAAATTTACACCAACCGTGAGTTCTTACATATTTCGAGAGAAAACATTTTGTCGAGGCAAAGAAATTTTTGCAAAAAAAGTTGTGAGTTTCAAATATTACATTATAAATATGAAAAAAATCACAAAATGAGTTGAGAATTTCCTCAAGTTGAAGAAAATAAAAATCGAATTCACGACAGTTATATTAAAATTTACACCACAAGTGTAAACGTATTTTGAGAGAAAACATTGTGGTGAGGCAAAGAAACGTTCGCACAAAAAGTTATGTGCAAAAATTTCTTTGCCTCGAGGCAATGTTTTCTCTCAAAATACGTACGAACTCACTTTTGGCGCATATTTTAATCTAATCATTTTGAATTTGATTTTAATTTGTCTTAAATACGAAAAAATTCACAACTAATTTTGTGAATTTTTTTGTATTTATAATTTCTTGTCAATACATTTGCATTCACAGATTTTGATGTGAATTTTTTTTTAATTCACATCAAAATCTCGCGATGAGCGCGATCTGCCATTTGAATCTTTGGACACATTTTTTTTTACTGATAGTTTAATGCACTAAAACTTTATAAATGTTATTTATTTTTATAATAAATTTAACATTTCATAATTCCATTTTTGACATTTTATTTCAACCTGTATTCACCCGTGATCCTTCCCAGATTCCTCAATGATTCCATTGGGAATCTATTTAGAGTCATTAAAGGATCCGGTTCTGGATCCCTAATGGAATCCAGTTTACGGATCGTACATTTAGTCTTCGAATCTGATCCGATATCGGACTAGATCCCGACTGGGAGCCCGGGATACAAGTCAGAATCCAGCTGTATCCCTGCCAAAATTTCTGCACGGGTACATTCAAAAATATGTTTAATTTTCTTTATTCAAAAATACCAAAAATATACAAGGATATTGTATGATCCTTGGAGCGTCATAAAAAAATCTGCGTACACGGTACCCACTGGCGTTTCTTCAAAAATCATCGGAAAAAACCAAAAAGATTATTAAATTAGATACTATAATTTAGTACTTGTTATAGCCGATTTTGAAAATATCGATTTATGACAAAATGGCGGACGTTTGAACATAAATAGTGATTTTTGGGCTAAAAATTAGTTATTATTTTGCCTATAAAACAAAAACTAAGTAACGGGAAAAAAACCTATGATAAGTACTAGATAATGATGTATAGAATAACCACAAAAAACCTCAAGGCAATCGGTTCATTCGTTTTCGAGAAGTTTTGGGTACCGATTTGAAAAACGTGGTTTTTAGAAAAACGCGTTTGAAAATTTGGGAATGAATAAATCATGAAATTTCTCAACTTATATAGAATCATCGATACCAGGTCCATAGTGTAAACCTTCTACGGTCGACGGAATGTTCATAACTTCTAAATCGATTTTTCGACCATCGAGGTGTATATTTCCCTTTAAGTATCTTTTTCAATTTTTGTATTGAAAAATATTTATAAATGTGGTTGATACAATGGTTTGGCAGACCGCTATTTGAAAAACGACCTTCGCGGGGACCAATGCTGCTCGGGAAGAAATCATCCCAAATAAAAAAAAATCGAACGCATTCAGTTGTTGCATGGAATTATTTAATGCTTGGATAATGGATTTGATAAAATATTTCTTTTTTTTTTAATGGCCGCATTCCCATGTTAGAGTATCGAGTTTTTGTGAAAACACTATTTTTTCGTTAAAGTTCGCCAATCCGGGGATGCTACCCATAAACTTGAAATTTTCAGAGAATATTTTTGAAATGTTATATTTTGAGAATCCGTCGAAAAACAAAAACCGATATTTAAAACAATTTCGACTAAGCCCTTGAGGGGGACCACCAGACTGGAGCCTGAGAAAGCTGAATTTCGACAATTTTTTATGGAGGTCCCGTTGACGGAATGACAATTCCTTGTAGTGGATTTCATTCTACATATCTTTAGATATTTTCACAAACTTATTATCAAAGTTTTGTAAAGAAAATGCCGTCCCTCAAGCTGGATAAAGTGAGTCACCGTTGCCTGATCATGACCGGCAACAGTTCTACTCCAATTTTTCACCCGCACCAAGAATTCGAAACAATTTGAATTCTAGATAAGATTTCCCTTTAAAGTACACAGGGAAATCGAAAAATATCGATTTTTGAAAAATGGTGCACGGCTGACAAAAAATTGTTTTTCGTAAAAAAAAATCGTGATGATATTTTTTTCGGATTACGTGTTTAATAAATAAAAAATCTTCTACATACGTCGATCTAAAATGTTGTTAAAAGATTTTTTAAAAATCCAAAGTGAGCATATCGAGTCTGGATAAAATTGTGCAAGTTTGGAAAAAAAATTGGTTTCGATAAAAAAAATGCCGCCAAAATGTATTTCTGGTAAAAGGTTTTCAACATACTGAAGATCCCCTATGTACTCCGATGTAAAATGTTATTACAAGGTCCCAAAAAAAAATTCCAAGTCAATCGGCGAGGAATTGGCGACATAACATTGCAGGCCAGTATCGAAAAAAGGTGACTCGATTCATCCAACGTCAACGCTGCTCTCTTGTTACAAAATGTTGTGAAAAAAATTGAAAAGATACTCCAAGATATGTAGAATAAAGGCCACTGTTAAGGCGGTACGGTGATTGAAGCGAGTTCAAGATAAAAACCCGAGTTTTTTGTATAGCATTGTCGACACCTTCGTCCATGCGTATGCGGAGTTTCCACGAGATTTACCGTACACTTTCCGAGTTATTAATTGTTAAAGTTGGTGAATTAGTCACACGTAGACGACAGAATGTGTCTGTCCTCTCATATATCGATTTTTTTGTGCCACTTGGAGCCAAAAAAACACGTAAAAAAACTGATGGTTGCGTTCCTTGAATCTTTGTGATCAATAAGGCACCTTGAATTGGAAAGCTCGCGGCAGAAATAAGCAATGAATTAGAAATAAAGTCGCAAAAACCGAAGTTTTCGGAGAGCGAGACTTCTCGTGACGTAACAGCAGCCATCTTGCTCGACGTGTGGCAACGCCGGATACCCGCGCAAATTTGATTCGTCTATAGGATATTTTCAACGTGAATTAAAAATATGATTGTGCGAAGCCGTACATTTATTAATGGGTTATAAAGGGCCTTTCGTCGATATTTACTTGAAGTTCTTTTACGTACAGCAAAGGCATCTCAATTTTTCTGGCGATATGTACCTATACAACGCATCTATATGTAAATCCAGCATGGGAGAACCGTCATATAAAATAGAAGTTCCTTTTTATACCTGCAAATATTGTCAAAATTGGGAAAGGGAAAAATAACATAACAATCGATGAAATATGTTTTGACTTTGGACAGATTGAACATTGGACATTGAAGCAACTTCAACGCGACGTTTTTTATTTGCAATCGCAATATTATCTTTTCATTTTCTAATTCTTGTCCGTCAGAATCTACATTTGTCTCTAACTTGGACTTCAGGTACAATCCCGGTACTCTTTTGATAAACTTCCACAGTATTTTCATTCTCCATGTTAACCTGCTACAAAAAATAATAAGCCGGGTGCGTGGAACCGATGACAGCCACCGAAAATGAGACGATGCTAAACGTCAACGATATGGCGTACTACTGAAGTCGAGTAGTAGGTTATTAAGGTTGTTTCCATATTACAAAAATAATTGGAAACTCGAAATTCAATCCTCAAAAAATATTGCTCGACAAATAGGCCATATACATATTACTGTGTCCAAAAAATAAGGTGACATTGTATTTATTTTGAAAATTCTTTATTTATTTTTCCAAATCAATTTCATCCCCTTCAAAGTAATCCCCTCCCGATGCAATGCACTTATGCCAACGGATTTTCCAATCTTCGAAACACTGATTGTAGTCACTTTCCGGGATGGCCTTCAGTTCCGTCTTCGCTGCGGCTTGAATCTCCTCTATCGTATCAAAATGGTGTCCCCAGAGCGATCTTTTGAGCTTGCTGAACAGCCAGAAGTCGCACGGCGCCAGATCAGGTGAATACGGTGGTTGCGGAACGATATGGGTTGAGTTTTTGGCGAAACGTATCCGCAGCAGAACATTGATTCCGCAAACAAAATTTAATGCAAATTCTTTGCTCAACAAATTTCAACATCGCAAAAAACGAAAAACTCACTTTTAGCAGCTCAAAAAACGACGCGTATCTCAAACACTAATGAATATTTTGACATGTAAATTTGACATAGATGTCACTGACAGTACTACCAACCTAAAAAAAAAAAAAATTCTCCAAATCCTTCGACGCGCGCAGTTTAAATTCAAATGTCACCTTATTTTTTGGACACAGTAGTATATCTAAAACGAGGCGATATTGCGGCGTGAAATAGACTCTAAGTTTACTAGCATGGTCATCACCGTACCTCCTTAAAAAAAGAAATCCTTGAATAAAGGCCAGTGTTAAAAAAAGAAATGCTTTTTTTAACATAACAAAACGGCGGCGTTATAAAGTATTTCTTAAGGCGTCTTTTCAAAAACTGCTTATGTTATAACTCAAAAATGTATTGATCGACGCGGCTGAAATTTTGGGAGGTTTCTCACTCTCACATTATTGGAAGGATCTACCTAAAACTTTAAGGTTATGGCATAAATAAATAACTTTTTGGGAGTAAAAATTGTCGAGAAAATGGTCAAAAATATGAAAATTTGATTACGAAGCCTACTTCATTTTTAATTTTCTACTTTTTAATGTTTTTATAGGCATATCCTTCCAATAATGTTATAGCGAGAAACCTCCCGAAATTTCAGCCAGATCGATCAATAACTTTTTGAGCTATAACATGAGCAGTTTTTCAAAACACGCCTACAGGAGTACCTCATTACGCCGCCATTTTTTTTTTGTTCGGAAAATAAAAAAATTGGACACTTGAAAGTTGTAACAGGATAATGTCAAGGTTTTAAAATGTTGCGACTATTTTATTACCTTTAAAAAAATGACTCATTTTCGAGCGTCTAAAGGGATTTCCCCCGTTAAACTCCTTTAATTTTTCATTTATTTTATCTCGGGTTCTCGTTAATTTTGAGTCCTCTTTGTACCCTAGGAATCATGGACAGTATTATTCTGTCGCTGTCTCAGCATTATTTCCATTCTCATGTCTACCCAGAATCCTTCGGTCCATTACTCTGCACTTCTTTTCGCATCCCCCCTCGAGAGTACGATGCGCTTCGTAAAGCTCCACCTATTTTCTCTCTCCGTTCCAGTTACGGGCTCTTCATTTTTTTACTCCCTCGTACTGCTCTGCACTCGGTCCTCTTTACCCTCGCGCAATTCACTGTCATCGATACGAGCCACCCTGCTCCGCTGGGTCTTGATGCCGGCAACGCCCGCGCCATTTTCACAGTGTAAAACTTCGATACCTTCACTAGGGTAGCCTCCCTTGGCTCCCTCCTCGTCTCTTCTTTATTTATGCCTCTCTCTCTCTCTCTCTCTCTCTCTCTCTCTCTCTCTCTCTCGCCTCTCTCGCCTTTCCTCTCACCCTTGTTTTCTACTCCCTTTCGTGATGCGCCCCATCGACTGCTGTCGACTCTGCATTCAACCCCTACTTTTTCACCACCCCCTTCCGCTCTTGCCTTGAGTTGGTGGTAATACCTTGCGGCGTGACCTTGCCGCTTATATGGGCTCAACACGGTGTAGTTACGTGATGCCTCTCCTCACTGGGTCACTGTCAACTCCGTGTAATCACTATCTCCTTTCTCTCTCTCCCTCTCTCTCTCTCTCTCTCTCTCTCTCTCTCTCTCTCTCTCTCTCTCTCTCTCTCTCTCTCTCTCTCCCTCTCACTCTCTCTCTCTCTCTGTCTGTCTCTCCCCTCAGTTCCTTTTTTGTGTTACGCTTTATTGTTGTGTTGTATGTATGTATGTATGTATGTATATATATATATATATATATATATATATATATATATATATATATATATATTACGAACTAGATAGTTTTGTTTATTTTTCATCGAAGTTTTTTCACTACAAATAGTTATATTTTGTGCGGATTGTGTACCAGAGGACTTGTCCACCTTAATGCTAGTGCATTAGGATTCATGCGTAGGGTTATTTATAATAAACTTTATTTGTAAAAATCTTTAGGCGATTAATTTTTCCTATAGATACTTATAGATTCTTATCAAATTGTATTACATTTTATTCTAAAAAAAAAGATAAATTTTGTAATAAAGTTCGCTTCCTGAAAACCATCTCTTTCTCTCTCTATTTCTCTCCCCCACGGTTCCTTTTTTGTATTAGGATTTATCGTTGTTACGTGTGTGTGTGTGTGTGTGTGTGTGTGTGTGTGTGTGTGTGTGTGTGTGTGTGTGTGTGTGTGTGTGTGTGTGTGTGTGTGTGTGTGTGTGTGTGTGTGTGTGTGTGTTGAACTTTACAGTTTTTTAAATTTTTCATCGAAGTTTTTTAATTACAAATAGTTATATTTTCTGCTCATTGTGTACCAGAAGACTTGTCCATCCTAATGCTAGTGCATTGGGATTCATACGAGGGTTATTTAAAATAAACTTCATTTCTAATCAACTTTATTTCTAAAAAAAACTTTAGGAGATTAATTTTTCCTATAGATTCTTATAGATTCTTATTAGATTATATGGGAATGAGATGATGATTATATATATATATATATATATATATATATATATATATATATATATATATACACGTATATATATCTTTATTCTTTTCATTGATTTTAAGAGAGTCAGATCAACGTCTGAACTTTTCGATAATTTTGAGGCAATCCTCTAACGCGAGTTCCTATTTTCACGAGAACAATGCAGTGCTAACGAAGTTGAGTAGCAGAAAGTGAGTGCCAGCTTTCTGTGCCCTACACATCGGTATAATAAAAATTTTCATAATACCATCCGGAAGAAAGAGCAGGCAGTGTCGTCGTCGCACTCGTTGAATAAAGAAAGGGGTTTTGGTGGAGCTTTTACAGAATGCTGAGGAGCACTCCTTCCGGTTGGCAAAAACTTTCATTTCCGATGTTTTGCTACATGTATATGTATACATTTTAAACAAGAGTTTATTAGCGACCAAGCTCACATTTCTTTTTCTCTCCACCTCTGTTGATTCATTTTCGTTCTCATCTTTCTGTATGCCCTAAAAACAGTTCGTCGAACCGGAAACACGCTCATCACATTCTCAAAATCACTAAAGCTCTCGTGCTACCTCGGAACAGCGGCACAAATTGTTCAAAACGAAAAATACGACGAAAAATCTTTGCTCGCAGACCGAAGTGGTGGATGTGGTACTCTCAGTCATCCATGTCTAGATGACGGATTAAGGGGGGAATCCATTTAGACAGTCGAAAATAAGCGGGTATTCAAGGTTTTCAATGTCGAAACTATTTATTGTACATAATTAAAATTTTACATACATATTATCACATCTTTGACTTTGCCATTTTTTCTAATATTCAAAAATGGCGGGTGAACGACACTTGCTTCAGAGGCAATTGCCGCCTGACTGGTTCGACGGCATACAATCAGGCGTCGAGTGCATTAATTTGAAAGAATAGAGCCGAAAAGTTTTACATTTCTAAGACCCACACACTCTATGTGAACCTAAAACATCCAAAGAAAGCTGAAATTCTGAAAAACGGTAGGCGTTTGAAAAAAAAAATCTGTTTTACTATAGTATTTGTTGATGAAAAAGTAACTTCTTTAGATCATTTGCAAAAAAACTTTTGGTTCACATAGACGGTAATTGGGTTATGTACGAGTGTGCATAATTTCGAAATGATCGATCGGATAATTTTTTATTTAGCTTGTACGAGGTTCACAAAAACGGTTTACGGGAAAATTCGTTTAAAGTTTTAAGACTCAAAAATGTTGTGACTCATGGACCTACCGATTAATATGCGATTCCGAGGCCATAAAGTACCGTAAAATGGGGTCACATTGAACAGGTTTTGGAAGTTTTTTGTAGGTAATGTTTTTTTACATCCTAAATTTCAATTTTTTTACTCGAATAGAATAATGTGTTCTTTGGCTATCAAATGTATGATAAAGTCCAGCCCCCCCCCCCCCCACAATTTTATATGTATTTTTTTAAGTCTTAACGTAACCCCGAGTGTAGGGTCTCTTTGACGAGGCATTGAAATGCAACTTATGTCAAGGATTAAGGATTACTTTAGCATCATTTTGATTAAAAACAATAATAATACTTTATGCATTATACTTGAAATTGAATGAAAAACAACGATTTTTTAGAATCAAATTGTCATGTTTATTAACGGTGGACACCACTGCGACAGGCCGAAAAAAGGTCGGTTTAACCGATTTTTTGTTGTCTATTGGATTATTTATTTGGGATTAAGAAAAAGGGTATGTTATTTAGCATACATAGAACTTATCTCGTTTCAATTTTTATATTAAAAAAATTAGCGAAAATGACAAAATAAAATATTTTCACCAAACCATGTTTCTGAAACCGGCACGCAGCAGAACTCGAACAATTTTCGTCCAATCAACTTGAAATTTTAACTGTAGCTGCTTAGATTGCTTCAACAGTCAAGTACAAGCGCTTTTTGCGATTAATTGAAAGTTGTAAAAAATATATGACTTTTGATAGGAAAATTATGGTCGAAAAAACAAACTTTTTTCAAACTCGTCTCTATTTTTTTATTTATTCTTTTGACAAGTAGTAGTAGTACATTCCTTTATTTCTTGTACACCCTTGCGGGCTTTTTACAAACTCCTCTCTTGTCTTACATTTTTCCTTTCGCAGCTTAACCTAACTTATCTTATCTTAAGTATCCTTCTCTAAAATTTCTTCCCGTTTTCGCCATATTACTCGTCCTCACCTCCCTCTTTTCACCCCTCTATTTCTCTGTCCTTTTCCCTTGCCATTTTTTCAAATTGTCGCACTATTTCGCACATCTCTGGCACCACCTCTTTTCCTTCTAGCGCTCTCTTCCACCCCCCTTCTGGATTTGTGCCTTGCTGTCGCTCCCAGTTTTTAAATTCTCTCCACGCCCCCCCTTCCAACTTCTTTCGCACCTCCTCACATACCCAGACGTGTGCCAATGTTTCCTCTGCTCCTCCACACACTCTACACCTAGTATTTCGGAATCCTTTTTCCGCCTCTCTTCCTACGCTCCCGCACCTCATTCTGGCCCAAATTTCCCTAGTCTCCCCTCTCACGGTCCCTTTAACCCAATACTCCTCCATCCCCACATCTCTTTTTCTTTCTTTATACTCCCTGCAGAAGTTGGAGCTAAGAATTTTACCCCACATTCTCTGCAATTCCTGTTGCTCCAACTTCTCCACCGCTCTCCCACTCTTCTTCCTCCATTCTTCCTTGTTTCCTCCTCTTAGTATTTCCGCCACCTGCCCCTCTCCAGCTTGCTCCATTGCTGCATTTAGCTGCTTAGCCCATTTGCTTCCATCGTTGTTAACTAAGCCTCGCGCCTCTTCCATCAGGCATACTCTCGGCCATCTCCCTTCTTCCATCTCCAAAATTTTTGAAATATAACCCGCTGCTCTCTTTACCATTACTGTGTCAATCCCTTTGCTTCCTGATTCCATTTTCCAAATATACTCGGGTGTATTTCTCCGTAGTCCCATCGCCATCTTCGTATACCTGGCTTGGGCTCTCTCCACTCTTTCTCTCCTTTTCCAGCCCCACACTTCCACTCCATACAACAATCCACTCCTTGCGATCGCCTCCGCTATCCTTAGCCTCTCCGTCAGTCTGCCCACTCTAGCTCTTTTAGCGATGCCCCACGCTGCGTTCGCGGCTTTCCGTATTTTTCCTTCCACCATCCTTAAATGTTTTTCAAAAGTATTTCCCGTAGAAAAATACACCCCCAAATATTTAAAGTCCTTTACGACTTCTACCTTCTTGCCATTAATTTCCCACCCCTTTTCCTTCTTCTGTCTTCCTCCTTTCCTGAAGATGACCACTTTTGTTTTTTCAATATTTATTTCCAGATCGTTCCTCTTCACGTACTTCTCCAATTCTCTAATCATGTCCCTTAAACCCTCCCCCGTGTCCGCCACCAGCGCTACATCGTCTGCATACTTTAGGGCGTAGATTTTGACCCCTCCAATCACCGTACCCCCCTCCCCTCTCTTTATCCAGCCCTCTTCCATGTCCTCGATAAAGAGATTGTTATTCTTTTGACAAATAATTTTTTCAGTTACTTCAATATATATCTAATTAAACCTAAAACTTCTTTCGACCTGGTACTTTATTCCTTTTTTTTACTTCCAAAGAAAACGGTCGAAAATTGGCAGTTACAGTGGTGCCCTTCCTTGAGGAAACATTTTACATGAAAATATCAAGTACCTAGGATACCATTATAGGCAATTGATCAGTTTTATAATTATCATTGAGATCAAAATCAACTTTAGCAACATTACAATTCACTTGAACAATAAATTTAAGCAACAATATAAAAAAAGGTCAAGATGAATTAGTCTGTGTCCTCGCACACCACCCATTCATAAACAAGATTGGTCGAGCCTTTGTTACGCATGATGCAGACCTAGTTTTTGCAGGCGATGCATCATATCGAGTCTACAGCATGGCGGTAGAACCGAAAGTCACATCTATAAATGTGTGCGCTCCCCGCGCACAAATTTAAACCGTATTTGGCGCACTTTAAGGGGAGATATACACCTAGGAGCCGGAAAAAAGGTCATTTTCGTGAATTTTTTCAAGGAAAACTATTTGAAATTTCAGATTGGAGTTTTAATTATCCAAAAGTATATACATTCAAAAATATGTTTAATTTTCTTCATTTAAAAATATCAAAAATATACAAGGATATTGTATGATCCTTGGAGCGTCGTAAAAAAATCTGCGTATACGGTACCCACTGGCGTTTCTTCAAAAATCATCTGAAAAAAACAACCAAAAAGATTATTAAATTAGATACTATAATCTAGTACTTGTCATAGCCGATTTTGAAAATATCGATTTATGACAAAATGGCGGACGTTTAAACATAAATAGTGATTTTTGGGCGAAAAATTAGTTATCATTTTGCCTATAAAACAAAAACTAAGTAACGGAAAAAAAATCCTATGACAAGTACTAGATAATGATGTATACAATAACCACAAAAAACCTCAAGGCAATCGCTCATTGGTTTTTGGGAAATTTTGGGTATCGATTTGAAAAACGTGGTTTTGAGAAAAACACGTTTGAAAATTTGAGAATAAATAAATCATGAAATTTGTCAAATTACATGGAATTATCGATACCAGGCCCATAATGTAGGTCTTCTACGGTCGACGAAAGGTTCGTAGTTTCTAAATCCTCGACCTCGACCATCTAGGTGTATATGTCTCCTTAAGGCGGGATATACATTTAGACAGGAAAAAATAATCAGTATTAAGGGATTTTTAAACTAAGGAATAATTACTCTACAATTATCAAACTTTAGGTATACTTTAATAGTATATTTAAGTATACGAAACATTTTTTTTAATTAATTCATCATCAAAATGACGGAGCTGTGGCAGAGTGTTACAGCAAGTTCGCCGTGAGATTTGCAAATCAGCGTGCAGTCTAGCTTCCCGTAGACTTTGATTTGCAAAACAGTTCAAACATTTTTTCAGTTAGAATATGTATAGTTTCTATGCGACGGTAACTAAAATGAAGAAAATGCAAATTTGAGAAAATGGCCCGCACTTACAAAAAAAATTAACATTTCACGCAACATTTCTGTAAAATGTGAATTAAAAAAGTAGTTTTTTTCCAATTTTGCAGAAACAATTTCCGTCAAGTAGAAGGCACCGATATTATCAATATTTCTACCAAGTTTCAACTCAATCGGCTTAATAGTTTTTGAGTAATCCTGCACGCCAATTTCAATAATGCAGTTTTGAGAAAAACGCGTTTGAGGTTCACGCCCGCTCCGAATCCGAGCGGTGAGGCACAGCGTTGACGGGCTGTAACGTATGAAGTGTTTCGAATTTTGGTTTAAAACTTTAGGAAAATATTCTGCATATATAGTCCTATAGTTTAAAGGGAAAAAAATTAATCGATTTTTTGATCGTTTTAAATGTATATCCCGCCTTAAAGTTACCCCCAAAACTGTCAGAGTTACCTTGAATGTCAATTTAACCCCGTTTTACGGTAACCCCTCAGTTTCCTCGTGGAGTTCATTTTCGGCTATATAAACTCTTCTTTACGTTATAAAGGGATCTCCTCCCTTCACCGGGCTGGATATCCGTTCCGGCGGGAAAATCTTTTTAATCGCACGCCGTTACCACAAATTCTCAAACTGTTTTTCCCTTGACTGCCTCGTCCCCCTGGCGCTCTCAAAATACGTAGGTGTGCCAATTGCGATACGTTTCGAAATTAATTTTGTTTTTTCTTTTTTTTTTTTCGTTTGTTTTTCGATACGCAAATACGGCTTACGGCGAGTGTCGGCAGCGACCGTAGAGCCCGAGGGTAGTTGGTCGGTGGTCTGTGAACGCGTCAATGCACCAACGTTGTTTAGCCTTTTGTTGCACCTTAGCGTGGGTTGTGATCGAGACAAAAAAAAAGGGGAAAAAAACAAAAAATGCAACGCCTCTGGACCGGGTGGCTATTCATAAACTGTGCTTGCAAGTGTTCTATGGTCGCGCGGATTATGGGGAATCTCGAAGGTCAAGGTTCGTAGTTATAATGAAAGATCGCCGGTGCGAATAATTTGGTGAACAATTGTTCGATCGATGATTCGTTTTTTTTTTTACTCAACTGCTCGGAATAATTTCTTGCCAAAAAATTATCCGATTAATTTACCGGTGCAATGCTTGATTTATCACCACCGATGGTACAAGACGTCCGGTCGATATTCAACCGAAACGGAAATGTGAAGAAAAAAATGGAGTATCACAGTCACTGGATTTTTTTACAAGCTTTTATTCAACTTGACTTGGTGTGAGATGCAAAACGGAAAATCGATATTTCACAGACTTCCGGACTACTTGGAATTCTAAAAGTTTGCAAACATGCATCTGAAAGGTGACAATGCATAATTCAACGTTAAAAAAAATAAAAAAAATAATAACGACTTTTGGTGAGATGCAAAACGGAAAATAGATATTTCACCAACTTCCCGACTACTTAGAGCCCGGAAATTTTGCAAACGTGCATCCAAGAGGTGGCAATGCATGATTCAACTTAAGGGATCTTCTCACTTTAGACGCTAAAAAAAGGCTATTTTCGTGAATTTTTTATAGCTTTATATTATAGATATTGATATAAAAGTTGTTACACTTAATGAATACACTTTCGAAATACACTTTAAAAAAATTTTTATGTATTTACGTAACCCAAACAAACTTTAAACGCGTTTTTTTCGAAACAACGTTTTTTGACTTCTTGTTGATAAAATCTTGGAAACTACTGAACCGATCCTTATGAAATGTTAACCACATATTCTCTATAACTGTAGCTATAGCGCATATCAAGAATTCTATTGAATTTTGATATGTACTATTTTTTGCCAAAAACGGTGAAAAAATTACGTTTTTTTTTTCGTTTTTTTTTTTCGAAAAATGTCCGCCATTTCGTTATTTTTGCATATATCAAAAATCGCATGATATGCGCTACAGCCATTAACATACTGAATCTAAAACCGTCTGATTTTTTGGTTTCGAATGATCCATATCCGAGATTTCTTGAACAGCGCAGACCTACAATTTTTTGGACATTTTTTAACTACCATTGTCGTCTATAAATAGTGACTTGAATGAATTAATTTTTTTAAATGTATTTCGAAAGTGTATTCATTAAGTGTAACAACCTTTATATCAATATGTATAATTTATATTATTATTCATTATAGCGTTTTTTGGCGTCTAAATTGAGAAGACCCCTTAAAATATAATTTTTCTAAATATCCATAAAATGTTCAACTTTTCATGAAAAATTAGCGATATCCAATCATCCATTTAAAATCTCACTAACACATACAAACAAATTCGTAGCCGACTGTCTGTATGTGAAAAGTTTATATGCAGCATTTAGTCGTAGGTTCTATCCCAATTACACTCTTTGTTATTTTTCATAAGCATTCCATGTTCCTGACCTACAAACTCGTAAGCTAGTAAACTCCTAGGAATAACTTACTAGTCAAATCAATTAAAGACTAAAAAGTAGAAAATCATTTATATGTAAAAAAATATTTTTACAAAACAAGTTTTTATTGAATGTACTGAAAAGTAGAAAATATTTTTTTTATCAAGTCATCTATTTGTGAGTATAAATGAAAGCTCAACATTAAGACATATCATCTTTAATTTACATGAATCCATTAACATATCAACTGTATTTCATTTGCTGTAAAATAACCTGAGATTTCTTAAATAAAAATCCTGAATCCATTTTGTTGAAACTTTTTTATGTGGAAGAGTGTAAAAAACTAAGAGATACGTATTTTTTTATCGGTGTAAAAACGGTTTTAAGGGGTGAAACGCACCCTCGAAAATAGGGGTATTTTTCGTTTTTCGTCGATAACGTCATCGTTCACATTTCCAGTACACAAAAAAAATAAACATTGTTGCGATTTGAATTTTTTTTATATCTCGTACCAATCAAACGTTATCGACGAAAAACGTAAAATATCCCCATTTTTGAGGGTGCGTTTCACCCCTTAGAACCGTTTTTCCGCCGGTAAAAAAAAATACGCGTCTCTTAGTTTTTGATACTCTTCCACATAAAAAAGTTTAAACAAAATCGGAGGAGGGCACCGAAGTGATGTTCCTTGTGAGTACAAACGTGTGAAAATAATTTCTCTGATTACCATTGTGCCAAATTAAATACAGTTAATGAAGCTGAATTGACCAAATTTATTAAACATTTGAAAATTTGAGCGCCACCAGCTTTTATTTATAGTCACATATAGGTGACTTGGTAAGAAAAATGATTTTCTACTTATTAGTACATTAAGGGGTTAGGCCACTCTGGAGACCGAAAAAATAGGCTTTGTGAGGATTGTTTTTTTTTTCAGAAAAACTACAAAATAAATCGAGATTATAAAAAAGGGTGTTTATCATACATATCATTGACTGTGTACAATAAATGTTTTAAGCTTTTAATTTAAAAATGGTGGCTATGGAGCGTTTATCTCAAAACTGCATTTTTTTAGTTGGTCAGAAACATAACTCAGACAATTTTCAACCGATTCACTTGAAACGTTGAATATATCTTGAAAAATACATTGTCTATGGAAGTACATAGGATTTTTTTGTTTATATTGCATAGTTCATTTGTTATTAACGAATTTTTACGCAAATTTTTGAAAACAGAAAAATTTGCCTAAAAAATCGTCAGATCATTGTTAATAACAAATTAACTATGCAATATATAAAAAAAATCCTACGTACTTCCAAAGACAATGTATTTTTCAAGATATATTCAACATTTGAAGTAAATCGGTTAAAAATTGTCTGCGTTATGTTTCCGGCCAACTTAAAAATGCAGTTTTGAGATAAACTCTGCATAGCCGCCATTTTGAAATTAATCGCGTCAAAAAAATTGTCAAAAATCCCCAAAAAGCCTTTTTTCGGCCTCTAGAGTGGCCTAAGGCCTTAAATAAAAGTTTGATAAAAAAAATTTACATATATTTCTACTTTTTCCTCTTTCGACTTTCTCGCAAGAGCGAAGGGAAACGACAACTGACTCAGACGTCTCGTATAATCATCCAATGTATGAATCTATGCTTTCATCGGTCATCCCCCTGCTCGGTACATTTCTCTTCTTTCGTCACTTATGCAGGTCGAAAGAAGTTTCACGTTCTACGTGCCCACGTATATATGTCTATGTGCAGGAATACGGTGTCCTACAGTTTTCCCACTCTCGTTTTTTTACTTTACTACCGGAAGTCTCCTCCTCCCCATCGTTCTTGTTAACGTTTTCGTTACTTCCATTTCTCTCATTTCTTCCGTCGCTTCTTTCCCTCTTGCCTCTTTTGCACCTATGGACCATTCCACGACGGACGAGCCAACATAACGAAGGGGACTAATCGTCCAGAGATATTACAGTTAGTATTCTCGTGCCTTGTGATTTCCTCGGGAAATTGCTACATTTTCACGTGGAATGTAGTCACAATTGCAGTGAAATATTTTTTATGGATTATATATATATTGTAGCTGGATTATATATATATTATTCAAAACTATGGATGGATGGATGGAGACTATGGATTATATATATATTATTCAAAAGTATTATCCAACATAACGAACTTTACCAGAAATTGGTTGGGGAGTCTCCAAATCCTACCACATCCCTATAGGGATTTGATAGGGACGCCGCACGTAGGAAGTCCACATTGGAATCCAAGTGGGAATTTGGGAATTTTTTAATTGCAAATTCTCAAACAGAATTTGATGGATCTTCAAAAAAAAAAAAGCCTTCGTGATCGCGTGCACGAATTTTTTGGGGAGTCACAAGATGCACCCAAATTAGGATGGCACAAATTTGAGCTCTATTTTTCTCTCTTTTCTCACCATCCAATTATCTTCTTTAAAGAAAAAAAAATTGTCGCCGAAGCTGCGAGCGGTCAAAAATATTTACAGGTCGCTCAAGCCTCCCAAAAAATCAAATTTTCATTAAAAAATCGATTTTTTTCGTTGACTCCTCACCCATGAATTTTACGTTTACAATTTTTAAATTAACCTCGCGAAAGCTCTATCCGGCCAATGAATATTGAGTGGTCGCTCAAGATTTTCGAAAGTTACAATTTCGGCCAAAAAATAAATGTCGTATGCACCATAATTCCTCGTAGCGTAAAAACAAAATAAACAGCGAAGTGTTACATTTTCTGAATAATTTATTATCATAATTTGTGACAAAGGCCAATTAGACGATATGTGTTGTTATGTATTGTTGTATTATGGCGTCGCTCGTCACAGAGTACAGCTACGATTGGTCCGCAATTTGATTAACGAGAGCAGCTGTGGGAAGCATTACGATGCGCGGAAAACAGCTACCATTTCAGTCCTGCAAATACAACGATGTATAATTTTGTTTACGGACAAGAGCTTTAAGGCGTTACCCCCACTTGTAGCGCAAAAAAAGGCCTTTTTCATGAATTTTTTTAAAGAAAGCTACAAAACTTTTTTAACCGATCAATATACCCTCTTAAAGAACACATCTTGAAGAACTTTCAGTAATGTTTTTATTGAAAAATATTACATTGTTTAGTGGCAAATGGCCGTCAATGAAATAATGTTTTTATATACACGGTTTGTGGTGACCAACATTGCGGCGAAGTGGATCATCAGAAAAAAAAAATTCGGATGGATTTAGTCAAATATAAGTATAAACTAGTCTTTAATCGAAGGATTTTAAAAAATATTCATTTTTCACAAAATGGCGGACAGTCAAAGTTAATGGTTCGATTTTAACGAAAAAAACTGCCGTTTTTTGGCTATAAAACGGCCGTTTTTTTTCGAAAAAAAAATCGAATGCTTAAAGACTACATTTTTATGTATTAAATAAGCCTGCAAAATTTCAAGAAGTTCGGTTCATTAGTGTTCGAGTAATCTTGGTCACCGACTTCGGAAATGCCATTTTGAGAAAAACGCGTTTAAAGTTTCAATTTCCGGTCGTTTACGCAACGGATTCTTCTCTTTCAACGCTCATATGTCAGTCAATTTTGTTCGGATCGACTTGAATTTTTCAGGACATATTCTCAGATAATTATACTTCAAAAAAATGCAGTAAAATAAAAATCGATTTTTTCAAAATCGCAAGTGGGGGTAGTAACCCCTTAAGAACTATTTTATGAGAACAAAAATTATAATTCTTGAGTTAAAAATGTGAGGTAAATTTAAAAAATTGATTTCTAAAGAAAAAAGGATTGATTGTTTTGAACACTTTACAAAGCGTCAAATTTATGACCGAGAAGAGTTAAAAAAATGGCGAAAATTGGATATTTCGAAGCTCTTGAGCGACCACTAAATTTTCATTCGCCCGCTAGAGTTTTCGCGGGCTTAATTTTAAAATTATAAAGCGTAAAATTCATGGCTGAGAAGTGGACGAAAAACAAATCGATTTTATAATGAAAATTTGAATTTTTGAGAGGCTTGGGCGACCTCTAGATATTTTTCGACCGCTCACAGCTTCCGCGCCATTTTTTTTTTCTTTAAAGAAGATTAATGGATGGTGAGAAAAAGGAAAAAAATAGAGCTCAAATTTGTGCCACCCTAACCCACATCTCTATAGGGATTTGTCAGGGACAGCGCACATAGGGAGACCTCATTCGAATCCAATTGGATTCCACACTATTCTCCGATAAAAGTCGTTTGAGAATTCTTACCACGTTCGAATCGAAAATATGTGAATAGTCACGAGAAAAAACTCGGCGTTTCGAAATACAACCTGCACGCTTCGTGAGTGTGTCCGTGTATGCTAATATTATGTCAAAGCGCAGTTAAATAAATGAACGATAATTATAGTGGATTTTCACTGATGTGATTGAAAATGATTTTTGAAATATACTTTATAAAGCAATTTATCCTTTTTTACGATAAGATTTATACTTTTTTAATGTCCACTCATTTTGTATATCTGTATATTTTATTTCGAAAATTCAAGGTTTAGAATGCAATGGAATCCATCAAGAATCGTATCGGATTCTGTTCGATAATGGTGATTCAAATTGCACATTGGATTCTAATGGGGAATCCCAATGTGAATCCAATGTACGTGCGCAAGGGCGAATCCAGAATCTTTTTCCGGGCAGCACGTGCGTGACGTTTTAAGGGGGAATATACCTTTATGAAGGCAAAATCAAGGATCATTTTTGACAATTTATTTAAGAAAAACAAAACAATATTTTTCAGTTCAGTTTTTTATACATGTTAGTACAAGTCTTAAGGTAATATGATTATATTTTTAAAATTATTTCGAAACAAAATGTTGGCGCAGTAGTCGGTGAAAAAAAAAACTCTTTTTTGTCATAGTCCTCTACGGGCGTATTCGCACAAGTCATAATTTTCACGCTAGAACAAAAAAACAAAAAGTATTTTGAAAGTAGGTATAAAAAACTAGTCCAGCACATAGGGGTTTTTCAAAATATTGATTTTAAAAAATGGCGTTTATATGAAGAAAAAAAATAGGTCGAATATCGTTTATAAAATTTTTAAATTTCAACTTATCGAAAAAATCCTACGTGCTGGACTAGAAAACGTTGTCAAGAAGCTAAAGTAAAAATGTCAAGACAAACGACCGAAAACTCGAGGCACTACGCGTGAAAACGCGAGAAAAACGAGTTTAAAGTTTTAAGTACTGTGAAATCATGGAAATTTTGCGTTTACCTTTAATCGGCGATGCCTTGACCATACAATTGTCCTTCTAATTCAACATTCTCTTGCTCTTCTTCTGTTTTGGAAAATGTAGGAAAAAAATGCAAAAAAAAATGTACAAAGGTACATTCTTCCTTAAGGCCATAATCTGGTCTAGAGCGAGATTTTTTACGTCGTTTTTGGGTTGGAATATCTTTTAAACCGTTGAAGTTTTCTTGATGAAATTTTACAAATGTATTTATTGTTCCTTTGAGAACGTATCTACATTTTAAAAAAATTGTTTTAAATTTTGGTAGCAGAATTAGTACTTAAACAAATTTCGTTACAAAATGGCGGCCTGTTAAACTTTGATCAACGATAGTTCATACATTTTCGGGTATTCGACGAGTTATATAATGTGGGCAAAATTATTGTTCAACTCAATTCTGCTACCAGTCCTCACAAAGAGGCTACCGAAGGTATGTGCAAAATTTGAGGTCGATCGGTCAATTACTTATCGAGATATCGTGGGCGCCGATTTGAAAAACATAGTTCTGAGATAAACGCGTTCAAAGTTTTGATACCGTTAGATGAGGTTTGCGCGCGGCTTGCTTAAAATTTCTATTACTCTGCTAATTTTTGAAATATCAATAAACGGTTTTCACGAGTGTATTAAGAAAGATCTAAGGAACAATAAAATGAAAAAACAATCGATTTTGTCAAATTTCTAGACCAGACTACTGCCTTAATATAGTGACCCAATGCTACCCATTGGATTCCTATCAGGAAGTATATAGGGATGAGTATGGTAATCCAATTGGATCCCTACGACAATTTCTGCACGGGCTGTGGTCCCAAAGTCACCGTCAAAATTGCCGAGATTACAAAAGCAATAACTGTGAGGCTCAAAATTGACCAGAAGTCTCGAGGCCAACAGGGCAAGACAGTCCTTGCAACCTACGTACCAACTCTTTCTTCTTTTCGCCTGAAACATTCCCTGCAAAATCTCAGCCCTTTTTCCCTCGAAACATTCGCCCTGAAACGCCCCGTGTTCAAGTTTTTTGTTTTCCAGCACGTTACATCTTTCGTGCTATCTCGAAACTCTTATTCGTCGTGGATATACTATAATCCTTTCGTTTCGCTGTAGACGCCGAGTGAAAAGCGTGGCGCGCTGCGTTAAGACTCGAGGCTGCTGGCCCTGAGGGACGAGCGCGCTTTCCATCTCTCGGCAAATAACGATATAAAAAACGAGGCAATGTACTTTTTCCCCTATTCCCACTGTTCTTGCCCATACTTTGCGTTAGCCCTCCGCGACGTCTCTGTACAATATAGACAGCGGGTCTACGACGAGGGACGCTGGGCAAGGGATGGGAGGGGGGGGGGAATTGGTGAACGTCGATACTGTGCACGCGCGTCGAGCCTCCGAGATAAATCCGCGTTGAAAAGTTCAGTGCTTACGACGCTTATGCATAGATAAAATGCTGAGTGGAAGAAAGTTCGAGAAAGAGGGAATAATGTTGGGCACTGCATGCATAAGGTTAGAGTTGTTGGAGAGAGAGAGAAAGAGAGAGAAAGAGAGCATAGCAAAGCAGTAGAAACGATTAAGGGATTAGCCTAGTCGACATTTTTTGAACCGCCGATTTTTTTGTTTTCAGGAATTCACAAAATACAACATTTCTAAAATATTGTCACCCTCATTAAAAATAAAAAAAATGAGGATGTTATCGGCGTTTATAGGTACCGTAAAACGGTACTTTGAACAGGTTTTGGAAATTTTTTGTGAGTCTTTTTTTTTAACATCCTAGATACCAACTCTTCTTGCTCCAATAGAAGATGGTGTCCTTTGGCTATCAAATGTATAAGAAAGTCAAGCTCCACCAACCCCTCACAATTTGATATATACATTTTTTGAAGTGTCAAAGTAACCCTGAGTGTGGGGCTTCTTTGACAGGCCATTGAAATGCAACTTATGTCAAAGATTAAGGGATACTTTGGAATCATTTTGATAAAAAATGTAATATTTCATGTATTATACATGGAATCAAGGGGAGATATACACCTAAGGGCCGGACAAAGGGTCATTTTTGTGAATTTTTTCAAGAAAAACTATTTGAAATTTCGGATTGGGGTTTTAATTATCTAAAAGTATATACATTCAAAAATATGTTTAATTTTCTTTATTTAAAAATATCAAAAATATACATGGATATTGTATGATCCTTGGAGCGTCGTAAAAAAATCTGCGTATACGGTACCCACTGGCGTTTCTTCAAAAATCATCTAAAAAAAACAAAAAGATTATCAAATTAGATACTATAATCTAGTACTTGTCATAGCCGATTTTGAAAATATCGATTTATGATAAAATGGCGGCCGTTTGAACATAAATAGTGATTTTTGGGCCAAAAATTATTTATTATTTTGCCTATAAAACAAAAACTAAGTAACGGAAAAAAATCCTATGACAAGTACTAGATAATGGTGTATAGAATAACCACAAAAAACCTCAAGGCAATCGGTTAATTGGTTTTCGAGAAATTTTGAGTACCGATTTGAAAAACGTGGTTTTGAGAAAAACGCGTTTGAAAATTTGGGAATAAATAAATCATGAAATTTGTCAACTTACATGGAATCATCGATACCAGGCCCATATTGCAAGTCTTCTACGGTCGACGGAATGTTCATAGCTTCTAAATCCTCGACGTCGACCATCTAGGTGTGTATCTCCCGTTAAATGAACAACGACGATTTTTTATAACCAAATTGTCATCGTTATTAAGGCAGCAGAACTCGAATAATTTTCGTTCAATCGACTTGAAATTATGACTGTAGCTTCTTAGATTGCTTTAACAGTCAAGTACGAGCGCTTTTTTCGATGAATCGAAAATTGTAAAAAATATAGATCACTTTTGAGATGAAAATTATAGTAAAAAAAACGAAATTTTTTTCATACTCGTCTCTATTTTTCTTTTAGTTATTTTTTAATTCCCCCCGTACTTGACTGCTAAAAATAATAGAATTGAAGGAAATATTTCACTCTTAGTTCCAGGACTAAATTTAAGACAGTTCCACTGCGTGCCGCGGAGACGGTCGGCTGAAAAACAGTAGTGCTATAGTGACTCGTGCGCCGCCATTTTGTATACTTTTGACAAATAATTTTTTTCTTACATACTTCAATATATACCTTACAAAAGCTAAAAGCTCTTTTGACAAGTATTTTATTCCTTTTTTAAAAATAAAATCCAAAGAAAACGGTCGAAAATGGGTAGGTACAGTGGTGTCCTCCCTTAAGGAAACATTTTATATAAAAATATCAAGTACCTGGGGTGCTATTATAGGCACTTAATGAGTCTTATAATTGTCATTGAGATAAAAATCAACTTCAGCAACATTACAATCAACTTTAGCAACATTATAATAAACTTGAACAGCAAATTGTTGTTCAAGTTTATTACCCGTACCCGCCGCCCGCCACAGAAGGTCATGCGGGCTCGCTGCGCACACATTTAAAGCGTATTTTGACATTCTGTCAAAGTATGACGATTTACCACGAGCCCGAAGCATACGTACCGAAGCTGCCTCGCGAGGCGGGTCGGCCAGTCTGAACGTGGCTATTGTCTGACTATACTGAGTCTTTACGAATTTTGTTATTCTCTACACCACAAAACACTAGAGATAAAGCATAGTTTAAGGCCTTACCCCCACTTGTAACGCAAAAAAAGGCCTTTTTCATGAATTTTTTTAAAGAAAACTACAAAACTTTTTTAATCGATCAATATACCATCTTAAAGAACACATCTTGAAGAACTTTCAGTAATTTTTTTATTGAAAAATATTACATTGTTTAGTGGCAAATGGCCGTCAATGAAATAATGTTTTCATATACACGGTTTGCGGAGACTAACATTGCGGCGAAGTGGATCATCTGAAAAAAAAATGCGGATGGATTCAGTCAAATATAAGTATAAACTAGTCTTTAATCGAAGGATTTTGAAAAATATTCATTTTTCACAAAATGGCGGACAGTCAACGTTAATGGTTCGATTTTAACGAAAAAAAAACGGCCGTTTTTTGGCTATAAAACGGCCATTTTTTTTTTTTTTTTAATGGAACGATTAAAGACTACATTTTTATGTATTAAATAAGCCTGCAAAATTTCTAGAAGATCGGTTCATTAGTGTTCGAGTAATCTTGGTCACCGACTTCAGAAATGCCATTTTGAGAAAAACGCGTTTAAAGTTTCAATTTCAGTTTACACGAAGAACGGATTCTTCTCTTTCAACGCTCATATCTCAGTCAATTTTGTTCGGATCGACTTGAAATTTTCAGGACATATTCTCAGATACTTATACTTCAAAAAAATGCAATAAAAAAATCGATTTTTTCTAAATCGCAAGTGGGGGTAACCCTGTAATGTATGCAGGTTTACGTGCGTTCAGATGAGCAAGACATTCACACTGCAGGTGTTGTAATTAATTAAAACTATTAACCTATTATTAACCCCATAACTATTAACCCTATATGAACGCAAACGAAACCTCTGTAAACAAATAGAAAAAAAAAACTCATCTTGTCCGTCATTAACCATATAAGTATATACAACATTGAACCATGAAGGTTTGATGAAAGATTACGAATATTGGCTGGCGAATGAAGAGCATTGCTGCCAACCTCAATATCCGCGAAGTTGCCGTACTTCGGCAACACTTAATATTAATTAATGGTAATCATGAATAATCTCGTGACATAAATATAAAGAGGCATAATTATAAGTTACTCTAAATTTCATTCTGAGTTGTATAAAACATTCACGGACGTAGTATTTTTTCATAATGCTCATCGATAATGTTATACTTTTTCAAGTTTGTAGTAACACAAATGTTTTTTTCTTATTTACGTAATAAAAAATATAAAAATGCATAATTTCGTTCTTTAATTATATTTTATGAATAATTAGCATCTACAGAATAAATCTGTACTGCCTCTTATGCATTTTTTGAGGGTCCTTGAAAAATGAACCACCATTTAACTCAACTAGACCACTCGCGTTTTTCTCAAAATGACTTTTTGAAAATCGGTGACCACGACTTCTCAAAAATCACTGTACCGATTAATTAAAAATTTTACAAGCTTCTTTTACATGTCAAGAAGCAGCACTTGAACGAAGAAATTTTTTCGCGATTGGTAGATTTTTGTTCACCAACAAAAATAGGACGTTTTTTCACCGAAAATCGATATTTTCATGTTGGACGGTGGCTATTATAAAGTAAACAATATTTCATTAAATCCTGCGTCCAAGCACTCGATAATTTCACGCGAAAACCAGATGCGATTAATTTTTCTATTTAGGATGATTTGTTTCCGAGCAGCAGTGGTCACCGCGAGAGACGTTTTTCAATGCAAAAAATGTAAAAGGTACTTAAAACCATACACTTTGATCTAAAAAAAATTGAAAAACCTGCACACATTTTCCCAGAAAAAATTCACGAAAAATTCTCTTTTCTCCGCCCACGCGCTGAGTGTAACTCGTCAGGAATGGAAAATCATATGAAGCATATCGATTTGAACACAACTATAGACATACATATACCTGCGGGTGAAATATGAAAATGCATACTCAAAGGAAAATAGGATGCTCCCCAATGCGTTGTTAATTCACCAACAGGTAAGAAAACCATTCAAAAATGCATCGTCTCTCAGTCCAGGAGGCTCGAGTATTCCATCGAAAATATCTACCTCCATTTTGCCAGCTCTAAGCAGCTCGTGTACGAAGAAAAATTTGCAAATTTTCCCTCGAACGTGATCTCCATTCGCTCGTCTTGCTCGCTGTACGGAGAGGAAAAAGGGGGGAAAAAGGGGAAAGAAGTGCGAAATATCACAGTCGAACGGATACACCGATTGCGGGAGAAGGATACGTAGTACGATAAAGGAAGGCACGAGGAAGCTGATTAGGTTTAAGAACGTGTTTTGTTGAAGGCACCCACGTGACCAACCGAGTGTCTAACACATTATCCATTTTCATTCTGAAAGGACACCCGTATTCAGGCTCCTGCTGCTATTTGCAGGATCCTGCGTCTTCGTCTTTTTACCATCACCACTGCCACCCCCTTATATACTTCCGGTTGGATGGATTTATCTTGCGGTCGCTTATTAACCGGCAAGGCTCGGAGCAACCCACAGCTTTTTCAGCCTTTGGACGCCCACGCTTTCTCTTCCTCTGTTTGTGTATATACATGTATATGTAATCCACAGCTAATACTATTATATATATATATATATATATATATATATATATATATATATATATATGCGTCTATATATGCTTGAACATTTGTATCCGGGTTGTCTCTTCGGCTGTTTGAACTGAACAAAACACAGGGATGCTCACGGTTCTCTCGCTGCTATCAAAATTATTCAACGGGTCTGCCTAAGCTTGGGGCCCAAAAACAGGTCGATCTTCGTGATTTTTTTCTAACGAGAGTATTGCAATGACGAGGTCGGGATTTTACACACCATTAATACATAGTCTTGCCAAGTTTGAGTTTTTTTTTTGTATCGAAGAATATTAATAAGCAATGACGTTATTATTATTCAAAAAAAGCGTCGCCGTTGCTGGTTGGCCAAACGATGAAGGTGGTTCTGGCAATTATGGTCATCTGAAATGAAAAGTAAAATATGTACATATAGTGACTTACTTATAAAACTTATAAAACTTTTGTATGACCGGTTGCTTTTTTGAAATTTTGAAAATTACGGAAATCGCAAGTTGTAGAAAAAAAAAGTCCGAATTTTGAAGAAAAAAAGAACACCTCCGATTATTTTTTGTTAACGAATGGATAAACATACCAAAAATCGGAGGGTCGTCAGACAGAAAATGTTATAAAGTATTGGCGTCCGAATTTGAAGTGAAGCAGATGAATGAATTTTGAGATACGACTCGCAACACGCAGCTGAAGTTTGCATCGTTGGAATGCAACGAAAGTCAATTCTTTTTCGTTGCTTGGAAGTCTTTTTGCCTGTTTGGACTACGATAATCGCGCCAACTTCTTCACGTTGTATTCTTATTGGAGATCTACGACCATAATTTGCAAAAAAAGCCTCTGGATAGAGGGAAGAATAAAAGGATTTGAAAACATGTGAAAAAGAAATCGTTAAATTCCGAATATGCAAACTTTAACACCATCAAGTTACAACGTCATATAAAACATAGTGTTGAGATAAACACAAAAGAAAGAAAAAAAGCAAATCGTTATCGTAACACAGTAGGCAATCTGGACATTCACAAAAATCGTCACAATTTGGTCAATTTGTTGCATTTTTTCAAAATCTTTCTTGAAAACTAAGGTAACACAATAAACGAATAGTATTTTGGAGATTTCAAGCTTATGCAGACTCCTTCACTGCCTGGTGGAAGTTGACTGCCGAAGGCCCATCAGGGGCTTCCAATTCGACCATCACATATATATACAGGGTGTCCTGTTATGAATGGATAATCCTGGGACTGTCGATGGGTCAGATCATGTCCTACCAAATGCTAGAATTTCAGTTTAGTAAAAGACCCACGGTTTTCGAGATTTTGGGCTTTATGTTCTTTTTTTGAGAAAAATTATCTGCTTTTGGTTTTGCGCACGATATTTCTACAAATAATATGAATCGACAATAACTAAGCAACTTTTTAACGTAATTGGCACGATATGCGTAGTACATTTTTTTGCACTGCAGGCTATCGAAGTCAGATATTCCAATTGGTTTGGATGAAAATTCTGCACAAGATCTTTTTCCATAAAGTTTCCTTAACATTTAAGCTTAAAAAGAAAACTTTTCTGCATAAAACAAATAACCGAGAGTATTTTTTAAACGGGGTCAAAAAAGTTAGCATTTGTAGAAATGGCATGCAAAAAACCAAAAGCAGATGATTTTCATCTCGAAATTCGTGGGAATTTTACTAAACTGAAATTCCAGGGTATAGTAGGACATGATCGACTGCAGGATTATCCATTCATAACAGGACACCCTGTATATATATAGTTATATACAGGGTGTCCGAGAACTGAATGCGTTCCCTGAAATGGGGGGCTGGAGGTGAAATTCTCAGCCGCTTGATATAGGCATGTGTGTGTGTCAGATCAACCCCTGAATTATTATTAATTTTTAACGGCGGCCGCACTTGATTGGCCCGCTTTTAAAAATTGATAATAATTCAGGGGTTGATCTGAGACCCACACATACTTACATCAATCGGCTCAGAATTCCACCCCCAACCCCCCCATTGCAGGGAACGCATTCAGTTCCGGGACACCCTCTACATATGACACAATTGTATCACCTGCAGGGTGACACAATTTCGAGCTCATTTTTTTTCCTTATTCTCACCATCCAACTATCTTCTTTTGAGAAAAAAAATTGTCGCGAAAGCAGGGCGCCGTAAAAAAATATTTAGAGGTCGCACACGCCTCGCAAAAGTTCAAATTTTCATTCAAAAATCGACCACTAAGTATTCATTGGCCGGCTAGAGCTTTCGCGAGGTTAATTTTCAAATTATAAAGCGCAAAATTCATGGGTGAGAAGTGGTCAAGAAAAAAAATCGATTTTTGAATGAAAATTTGAATTTTTGGGATGCTTG
Source organism: Ophion obscuratus (assembly GCA_964007375.1). Lineage (NCBI taxonomy): Eukaryota > Metazoa > Arthropoda > Insecta > Hymenoptera > Ichneumonidae > Ophion > Ophion obscuratus. Next base: position 33,501,444 of record OZ023314.1, read on the forward strand.
AGCGACCGCTAAGTATTTTTTTACCGCTCGCAGTTTCCGCGACAACTTTTTTTTCTTTGAAGAAGATAATTAAATGGCAAGTAAAAGGAAAAAAAATAGAGCTCAAAATTGTGCCACTCTAATATATATATATATATATTAGAGTGGCACAATTTTAAGCTCCATTTTTTCCTTTTTCTCACCATTTAATTATCTTCTTTAAAGAAAAAAAAATTGTCACGTAAACTGCGAGCGTATATATATATATGTTTCATGGGTGAGAAGTGGACAAGAAAAAAAATCGATTTTTTAATAAAAATTTGAATTTTTGGGAGGCTTGAGCGACCGCAAAATATTTGTTGACCGCTCGCAGTTTCCGCGACAATTTTTTTTTTTTTTTTTCTAAAGAAGATAATTAAATGGTGAGCAAGAGAAAAAAATAGAGCTCAAAATTGTGCCAATTTTACAATTTTGATCTCTATTTTTTTCCTTTTTCTCACCATTTAATTATCTTCTTTAAAGAAAAAAAATTGTCGCGGACACTGCGAGCGGTCAAAAAATATTTTGCGGTCGCTCAAGCCTCCCAAAAATTCAAATTATCATTAAAAAATCGATTTTTTTTCTTGTCCACTTCTCACCCATGAATTATATATATATATATATATATATATATATATATATATATATATATATAAAGATTATCCCGAAGAACGAGCCACTACACCAACATCTAACATGTCAAATTCATGTCCATCTTTTATTTCTTCAATTAGTAACAATTTCCATTGACATATAAGCAGCTCGATTCAAGTGACCATCGCAAAATCTGCAAACACCAAAACCGATTATTACAAAATCCGCCCCGCGGCAAACGCTTGAACGTCCCGACGAATTCGAATGGCACAGGTAGAAAATCTTATTCAATAATGGACCTTCCCCTTTGCAAGCCTCGTCGCGCATTTCAATTCTATTTACCGTCGTTCCCCAAACACTATGGATCTCCGAGGTTACACGTAAACGCGCACGTACCCATATGCCGCGTACAACGCTCGAAACCTCTATGAACGTGTTGCTGGCGAGCGCATTCGGTTCTCCTTCCACATACGATTCAATGGGACTCAATTGTCGATACGGTACATACAACATTGGTTCGATTGAACAATCAACGTGATCCGGATTTTCGTGCGCTTGTATGTCACACATATTGCCGCGAAGCACTCTCGTGCTTGTGTATTCGCGTGCAGTGGGACGATGAGACGATACAAAAAGCACCGTGCCCTTTGGACTCTGTGGCCGAACTTGCGTTATCTGAAAATCCATTTTGATACCTGACTGTGGCGCCTGAAACGATGATAATGCTGATCTAATCAATATGACAGGAATTGACATATGAGGTACCTGCGGGTAATAAGGCCTACCGAAGCGAGATTTGCGATAAAATGAATAATATTTAAATTAATCGAGAGGTTTTTAAGGGGCTATACCAGTGTGGAAGCTGAAAATTTGGGTGATTTTCGGGAATTTTTTGGAAGAAAACTACTCGATTAAACGTTTCGGAAAATTAATAATATATTTGGCTATATTTGACCTATAATACATAATTTTTTCATAGAAAAATATTGAGATCCAAGCGACTCATGCGCTGCCTTCGGAGGCGCAAAAAAAAAGTTCCTCCACTGCTGACATGATTCCGGCCGATTGAGTAGCTGAAACCGAAAAAGGCAAAAATGTCGTTAAACTGGAAGGTATTTCATGTACAATGACGTAGGATTTTCGAAAAATATCAAAATCTAACACAATGGCGTAGTTACGAAAGAAAAGTCTGTTTTCTTACCTATCAAATGGTCATTTTTTTCATTGCCACGTCGTCAATTTTCATCCAATCAAAAATATCCTACGTCATTGTAAAGTAAATATATTCAAGAGTACTCAGTTCAAATTTCAAGTCAATCGGATAATTTCTCTTTGAGTTACAATGTCAGCAATTTAGAAAAATCCCATATGGAGAAAAATGCGTTTAAAGATTCAACTATCGATCGAACATTCGGGGAGTATTAGAGATAAGGCCTTGACATTTTTACAGGATATTCTTGAAAGTATAAACTGTCGAAAAAGACAAAAAAAATCGATTTTTTAAGGGTCACACTGGTAAAGCCTCTTAATGATAATCAAACTTGTATGGATGATTATAATATATAAACAAAAATGGCAACTTCCACCATAAACAAAAACAAAATTAAATGTTTTTAAAAACCTCGCCCATAAGTCTTATTTTACTATGGTCGGTTAAGGCCTACAGCTTTAACATACTTAAATAATTAATCTTGATGGTATACATTTGATATTTCCAATCAACAATCATAAAAATGTACCAATGACATTTCAGAAACGAATACAAACTATACATTTGCACATTTAACAGCCATCAGGGCACTTAAGGGGCCAGTCCACTTTGGAGCCACGAAAAAAGGCTATTATCGCGATTTTTTTGAGGGTTTTATAAAATATGTGAATATAAAAGTTGTTGGGCTTGGTAAATAAAGTCTTGAAATACATTTAAAAAAATTTTAATTCATTTTCATTCATTTTTAAGTACAAACACTATAGTTTAAGGTAACGCCTCAAAAATAGGTGGGCTAGGTAGCTCCATCACAACTCGGCAACGGCTTGTCTGAAACAAAAAAAATCAAAGTCCATTAGATTCAGTATGACACCAGCTACAAAACGACCCTCGGATATAAAGTTTTATCAAAAAATAAAAAAATGCCAGATGAAAAACGAAAAAAGTAATAAAACGCGTTTTTTCCGCAGTTTTTCGCAAAAAAAAGAGTCAACATCAAAATGTTAAAACCATCGAGGGTCATCTTGTTGCGAATCATGTTTACAATATGTAGTTGATATTTCAAGAGAATTGGTTTATTAGTTTTAGAGATACGATGGAGCTAGATTTTCAAAACGTTGTTTCCAGAAAAATGCGTTTGAAGTTTATACTGTGGAAAACTCTTACTTAAACTTAATCGGCAATTCCTGCACCGAACAAACTGCCTTCTGATTGCTCATCATCGTCGATTTCTTCAAGTCTTTCTTGCTTTCGATTTTTTGAAATTTTCAAAGTGGATTGGCCCCTTAATAATAAAAATATTCATCATCATTAGCATTAAATATTGTTGTTGTCATAATTATTGTTAATTTTTTATCAGTTCAGATTAACAGTGGAACATCAATTTTTTTAAATCGTTCGAGCTCATTTACTTCCTTGCAGAATCTCATCCCGATTTTTTTTTAAACAATGCCATTATTTTTACGTCTCCTTTGACCGTGCACGTCAAAGTAATCACTCGTTAATAACCATTACTGTGATTATAGTGATATTTATAATATTATTTATTAATCGTTTTCACGAATACTAGATTTTTCACTTATTCTTTCAATTTAATTGTTCACTTAATTTAAAAAATCACCAGTACTGTTCATTGATAAGAAAAAAATCATTTGTATTCCAAATACTTTGTTGCGGAATCGGATCTACAATTTAAAAGAAAAAACAAAAATCTTGGGCATTCGTAGATCCACCATACTGTTTATTTAATTCAAAATTCAATTCAATTCAAATTCGAATTCATACGATTCAAAATTCACCATACTGGTCATTGATAAGAAACAAAAATCATCGATGTGCCAAATATTTCGTTGCGGAATCGCATCTAGAATTTAAAAAAACCAAAATGTTGGGCACTAGTAGATGGCGTAAGAGGCTCTTAGGGTAACGACTCTCTAATTCATCAAGAGATAGTTCATTGTTACGTATAGCTTGAAAGATTCGCCGTTCTACCGCAATAATGTTATTTGCTTGCAGTTCTGGTCAGCGTACGTGCCGTGCGGAGCAGCCCAATTGAACGCGGTTCAATTGTCACTCGAGCAAATCGACGTGATTCGGAGGCTTGCCGAAATGAATGCTCAACACTTGACCCTCGTCACATCGGTCAGAGGTGAGTGATGCCGAGAACGTCCTTGCATATACCGCCATTGCGGAAAATCGATCGTTGTCCTTTCCCAAGATGGTTCGAAGTTTGATCACCGGGAGGAGGACCGTTTTTCCTTCCGGCGATCGTACGGTTGAGAATTTTTTGACCTTTTTTCGGGCAACGCCCTTCGCTTTGTTTCATCGAAAGTCACTGGTTACAATCGTTTCGAAATATTCGCGAGTAATCGATACTTGTCAAATACCGTAAAATTTGAGTAAATCGAGTTTATAAATTGAGTAAATTGAGTAAATTTGAGTAAAGTAAAGTTTACTTTGAACAGGTTTTGAAAGTTTTTTAAGGTAACTTTTTTTTAACATCCTAAATTCCAACTTTTTTTGCTTCAACTGAACAATGTGGCCTCTGACTATCAGATTTATAAGAAAGCCCCATCACGCCCCCCGCCCTCAATATATTGTTTGTTTCAAAAGTGACAAAGTAACCTCGAGTTTGGGGTTTCCTTGACAAGGCATTGAAATGCAACTTATGTCAAAGATTAAGGGTTACTTTGACGTCATTTTGATAAAAATGTTAAAATTTTTTGCGATTTACATAGAATTAAATTTAAAACAATTATTTTTTACAATTAAATTGTCATCTTCATTAAGCCAGGAGCCTGAATTAATAGGTCCAAAAAAGAGTTTTTTCGGGAATTCTTTTAGAAGGGAAAAAAGTGAGCCCAGTAAACATTAAGGTATCTTTTCATGTATATTTGAAATGTATAAAAAAATGTTTCAACATGAAACTATAAATGACAACAGATTCATCAGCCTATTCCATGTGCGCCTTACCACTGCAGTCTCCAACCGGTGGGAGAGATGCAGCTCGTAATTCTTGACTGAAACCAAAAAAAAAACAATAAAATTTCAATTTTCCTGTATTTTTCTTCTGGGTGAATGGAGAAAAGGTGAAAAAATGGTGAAATTATAACTTTTCCCAAGTTTGAAAAAAAATGTGTTTAAAAACACACTTAACGTTTATAATAATTTAATAAGTTAATAATTTAATAACACACTTTAACGTGCTATAAACATTATTTAAAAATACTTATTCAACAACTTTTTAAATTCAATTAGGAGAGATTTTTCTACTGGAAAAAATAAACTTTGGCTTGATTCAATAGGTCGTTTAGTTTTGTCGCTATCAAGCCCGCCAACTTGGAAAAATCGTGAAAATGAAAACTGGAGAAAACACGCTTCAAAGTTTTCAGTAGGAAGAAATATCGATATCATATATCAATCACTTTTCTGCTTTCGGCCTTGTATTTTCGAAAATATTCACAATTGGCATCTGTAACTTTGTAAATTTATTCTTGGATAGTCAATATATCGATTTGAGCAATAAAAAAAAAAAAAATTTCAGACTTTCTAATTCAGGCTGCGGCCTTGAGGAAACATTTTACATAAAAATATCAAATACTTAGGGCAGCATGACAGGCACTTAATCAACCTTATAATTATCATTGAGATCAAAATCAACTTGAGCAACATTACAATCAACTTGACCAACGAATTCAAACCGCACACATTTAAACCGTATTTTGGCGCTCTGTTAAGGTAGCCCCGAAAACTGTCAAAGTTACCCTTAACGTCAATTTCAACCCCGTTTTACGATAATTAATCGGGACATTTTTTGGAGCCTTTCGATCGAACGATTTTTCATCGAAGTAATGATGGCACGTCGGGGAAAATATCGAAGGCGCACGTAGAAAGTCCGCATAGCCCGAAACGCTTTGGCGTATATACTTTTTTCCCCCTTAAAAGAAAGAAAAAAAAGCGTCTTTACTTTGCAAGTCACCTGCAGCTCCGTGTCGGTTCAAAGGGCAATTACCCTTTTACCCTTTCCCTCCCTTTCGTTCGTACGCTTTTCTTCTCTTTTGCACCGGCTGCTGCGATGCTTCTCGGGGTTTAAGCTTGATAGCTTAAAAAAACATCGACGAGAACGGCTCTCACGGGCGCTCGATGGACTATCGAGGACGACGTTGAAAGCACTTCGTCTGTCTTCTTCGCGTACGTCTCGAATGAGAGAAGCGCAAAGAAGTTAAAAAACGTTTGCGGTGAAAGTTCTTCAACCGGAAATATGCAGCAGGATTTTATTTTCTTAAGGGGGCCAGGAAAAATTGCTGACTTTAGGCCAGGAAATTTAGGCCTGGCCATTTAGGCCAGGAAAAATTGCTGATTTTCATTTTTTGTTTTTAAGGAAATATTTCTTTCCCATTTTTGAGACTTAGGGTATGTTTTGTTACTGCTTTTGGCTGCTGCATGGTATTTATTTTTTTGTTCATCTTCAAAAACGGCGGAGGCATGGGACCAAACGAGATGCAGCGGATGTTGCCAGACGGCGTGACGCGTAGCATCGGCAGGATTAATCTGAAGAAAAACCAACGAAGGTTTTTCTTTCATTAACACTCATACTCAGAATATGAACCAAGAAAAAGTCAGAAATGTTGAAAATAAATTAAATGGTATGGTTTGAAACAAAAAGATTGAATTTTCCGAACAAAAGCTACATTTTGCAATTAATAAATACTTTTTTAACAATACTTTTTTAACAATAAGGTTAAAAAGATTTATACCAAATTTCATCAGAATCGGTCGAATATCTTTTTAGCTATACGTCACGCCTGTTTGTAAAATGCAGTTTGGAACACCGTGCCATACCTCCGCCATTTTTAAAGAATAATGAAAATAAAAAATATCATGTAACAGCCAAAAGTAGTTCTAACACATACCCTAAATCTAAAAAATGGCAAAGAAATATTTCCTACTAAAAAAAATCATGAAAATCAGCAATTTTTTTCTCCGCCTAAAAGTATCTCCCCCCTTAATTCGCGAATTTCTTACGAACGTCTGTTTGCCGGTTGAGCAGCGTTCGTCAATACCTGGTTGGGCGACGGCTCGAAGCACAAAATTAAAATCATCACCACCCTTCCTCACTTACCTTCCAATTTTCTCAACAGGCAATTTTCAACTTGCCACAAACGCCTTCGCCCCCGCGCCTATTTTTCACCCTGCCCCTTTTACAACCGCGGATTTAATAATAATAAAAAAGGCCCACCAGAGGGTGATTTTGAAAATGACAAAAAAGAAATGTCGCCGGGCCAAATTTAATACTGTTTGCATCAACGGGATGATGGGAGCGTGGGTGGAAAAGATTGAGGGTAGGAGATAGGACGACTAGCGGACGAGGCAGAGACCAGGGGTGGGGTGACATGGACAAAAGGAAGGAAAAACCACTTCCGCGGTCACGTTACAACTTGAAAGTTTCTACTTTATAAAATTCGCGAGGGTGAACAAGCACGGGGATATTGTCCGCATCCATATATCTTCACCGTACATGAATTGTCCGTACCTGTATGAGAAATATTCACCCACACGTACGCAGAAATATACATATATATAGAGCGAAAAGGGAATTGCGTTGAAGACAGAGATACCGAGGAAGGGCGATGTTTTCCTGGCCAAGTTTCAAAGCTATATTCTCAGGCTGCTGTTTACGCCAAGGTGTTGCGCGCTTTTTTTTCGCCTCCAGTCTCCATCCCGTCTTTCTCGAGACTTTCCTCCGTTTTAACTTCTTCATCCTCCACTTGTGGACGGATATCTTTTACTTTGTTTCCATCTCTCATGATTTTCATCGTGTACTCCGAGATCTTTGATTTCTTCGTTTTTTTTCGATTTCTCGATATTTTATGGGGTGGGGGCACCCCAAAGAGATTTGGGGGGGCACCCCAAAGAAATTGGGGAAGGACAACCCAAAGAGATGGGGTGGTACCCCAAAGAGATTGGGGGCGGGACATCCCAAAGGGATTGGGGGGACACCCCAAAGATATTGGGGGCAGGGACAACTCAAGGAGATTGGGGGGCACCCCAAAGAGATTGGGGAGGCACCGCAAAGAGATTTAGGGGGGCACCCCAAAGAGATTGGGGAGGCACCAAAAAGAGATGGGGGGGCACCCTAAAGAGATTGGGGGCGGGGCATCCCAAAGGGATTGGGGGGACACCCCAAAGATATGGGGGGGCAGGGACAACCCAAGGAGATTGGGGGTGCACCCCAAAGAGATTGGGGAGGCACCGCAAAGAAATTTGGGGGGGCACCGCAAAGAGATTGGAGAGGCACTAAAAAGAGATGGGGGGGCACCCCAAAGAGATTGGGGGGCACCCCAAAGAGAGTTGGGGGAGGACCCCGAAGAGATTTGGGGGGATCGACGTCGCAAAAGTCAGGAAAAACTTTGTCCTTACGAATACTCCGTACGTTGCAGAATCATTTCACTCGTGGAACTTTCCCGTTGAATACGAATTCGAATTAAAGACTCGTTCGAATATGCAATCGCCTATAGCTTTCCATCTCCACAGATAAGCATTTCCAAAACTCGATCATCCGGATTCGCAACGTGAATCGCTCGATTTGGAAAGTTTCTTATTTGCAAACTGTTATCGAACGAAATGGTCGTGTTGATGGGGAAAAGAACTGTACGGCGCAAGCCCTAATCAAAAGTACAAAGTAACGCACGAGGATTATCGCTGATAGCAGAGTCACCGCATCACGCTGCACCGCGGCCAAATGGAATGGAGATTGCCGGGCAATATCTGTCCCATTGATTCACGACTCCGAGATATCCGAGAAAACCGAGGGAAGTTAATCCGCGTGAGAGCAAAGTTTTCTAAATACGACCTACATTGCGTGCGGTGGGAGAAAAGTTTTCGAAAAACGACGGGAACGGGGGTGGGAGAGGAAGAGAGCCAGGAAAAAAGGAGGTTTCGCGGCACGAAACAGGTTACTGTACTTGGATGGAGCTCGCGAGTGGAGAAATCCGAGAAAAATAGAGGGAATGGATGGTATGTGGTACATACGTGCCTACGAATCCTTCCAACGCGTATTGTGTTTTTCATTATATATAGGTATATAACGGGTGTTCCATTTCAATCTTACACCTGATTTATCTCGAGAAATACTGCTCCGATCGAGAATTGAGTGCAGTGAAACTTTTAGGATTCAAAAGGGGACGTTAAACAACAAAAATTTATTCCGAAATTCATCATGGCGACGTTAAGATGGCTGACATGGGAAAATGGGAACATGACTTTATTTCACCAAAACTTTGTCAGGCGAAAACTACCAACTTTTGTAGGAATGTTTTTTTTTATGCAGTTCATAATTTTTAAGTTAGAACACCATTTTTTACTATTCCAGCGCTATCCAGAATGTATAACGTAAAGGTCAAGTCTCTAACATCCCTAGGGTAAGTGTGCGTGGGGGTTTGAGTTTGATTGGATTTGTTTTGTGCTCGTTTAGATTGGTTCGATAACCGAAACAAATCAATCGAATAAATTCGGTCCCTGCGGCTCGTCATTTTCGTTGTCAAACGAACCCAAGTGTAATTCTTGTTTGGGTTTGTTTGGGTTATCAAAGAAACCCAAGCGAACTGACACCCACACTCACACTAGGGATGTTAAAGACTATACCTCCTCGTGATACATTCTGGATAGCACTAAAATACGTTTAAAAAATGGTGTTCTAACCTAAAAAGTCTAAACTTCACTTTTTTAAAATTCTTACAACAGTTGTTAGTTTTGGCCTGGCAATTTTTTGGTGAAAGAAAGTCATGTGCCCATTTTTTTAAACATGTTGACCATCTTAACGTCGCCATTTTGAATTTTGGACCAAAAAAATTGTTTCAACTTCCCCCTTTAAACCCCATAAGTTTTATTACACTCATTGCTTGATAGGAGGAGTTTTTTCGTGATGAATTAGGTGTAAGATTAAAGTAGGACACCCGGTATATACGCCCACACACACACATGTCGAGCATGTACGTCAGGCAGAACCGTATAAACGCGGTAGGATCTCTATCGCAATATATTTCTCGTTTGGGACACGAAAAATCGGGTCACGAAGTTCGAGTAACCCAGATACCGATGCTCCCGTGGTAACTGAGGCTCCTATCCACACAGAGACTTTTCGATTGCTACGATTTTTCACTGGTAACGCCCAAAAATGTTCCTCGATCAAGGACCATGGAGCCATGCAAGTTTGAAAGAGCCCACTGCAGTATCGGAGAAAGTCGAGGGTATTGGAGGCGGTGTGCGAGCGTTTGGCGTGTCAAGCAGCGGTAGACCCGAGCGATAGTTGGATGGGTGACCGCTGCGTTGATGACTACAGGGCCGGACGGCGGTTTTATCGAGTTTCCGATTATGGAGGTATCTGAAAGACAGCAAATACCTGGCGAGCTGCATCAACACGGGTTTTGCGCACTTTCCCTGTGCCCAGGTGCGCAAATATGATACATTGCTGTATTGATAAAGACCCGGACAGAAATTATCGTAGGGATCCAACTGGATTCCCATACCCGACTAGAAATGTTGCTACGGGGCAGACTGGGGCTGCAGTCGGCATATCGTATTCCGTACCACGGCACGGTACAGGCCGCCGGATCAGGGCTTGACCGGGCGTGAAACGCTTTTTTGCATCCGGCGATGACGCAGATGCCGGTAACGTAACTGATCAGTAAACCTTTTCAGGCCCTGATCCGGTTGCCGTATCTATGCCTGACAAAGAAAACCCAAAAACTACGAATAAAAAAATTCTGGTAGTATTTTTTGTTTCCATATGCATCATTTATGATCGTGGCTGTATAGTACAGTCGTGCTGTATATTGGAATCCGAAAAAATTAGAAGAAGTCTAGTTTTTTGAGAGGTGATTTTGAAGGTGACGCGGGTGTTAAATGCAAGTTGCCTAAAAATCAGCGTGTAAGGTTTTTTAGGGGATAAAAGGGGATGGGGGTGGATTAATGCCAAACTACAACCCCCACGAGGTCGGCGCCGGGAGACAAAATGTTCTGAAAAATCCGAGTTTTTTTTTGTCCACAGCGCCGACGTCGTGGAAATTCATTTTAAGGGTGAAAAAATGAGGTGAAATTTTGAAAAATCAGTTTTCGTTCGATTACTCTTTAGGAAAAATTCATACAATTTTCGTTCAAATGGGAACGTTGTAGCCCTTGAAAAGACACGTCGATCGAGTATTTGATCATCCCTCTCGAATAATATCTTCACCCCCAAAAGAATTGTTGAAGTATAAACAAAAAAATTGTTTATTGAATAACTCAAAAACAACCGATTTTTCGGGGATGGTTTAAATGTACAAAATGTAGAGAATAATTTTCTCTATATTTTCGTTTTTACGAACCACTCTTGAATTTTGCTTTTTCGAACCCCTCTCAGGGGTTGAAAATTGAAAATGAAATTCTGGGACACCTATTGACCCAAAATAAAGAGATACGAGTTGGGCGCTGTGGACAATAATGTAGTTGAGGGTTCAAGCTACAAATTCTTCCACGGCGGCGAATTCGTGCGGTCAATAGTTATCCCAGAATTTCATTTTGAATTTTCAACCCCCGAGAGGGGTTGAAAAATCAAAATTCCAGGGTGGTCCATAGAAATGAAAATATAGAGAAAATTATTCTCTACATTTTGTACATTTTAACCATACCCGAGAAATCGATTGTTTTTGAGTTATTCAATAAACAATTTTTTTTGTATTTTAACAATTTTTTTGGGGGTGAAGATATTATCGGAGAGTGATGGTCAAATACTATATCAACGCGTCTTTTCAAGGACGTTCCCATTTGAATAACAGGTATACGATTTTTTTCTAAAGAGTTATTGAATTGCAACTGAATTTTCAAAATTTCACCCCACCTTTTTAGGCCCAAAATGAACTTTCAAGACTTCGGCGCTGTGAACAAAACTAAAGCCCGGATTTTTCTGCACAATTTGTTTCACGGCGCCGACCTCGTAGGCATTGTAGTTTGGCATCAATCCACCCCCATCTCCTTTCATCCCCTAAAATAATCTCTACACCCCGATTTTTAGGGGACTTGGATTTAACACCCGCGGCACCTACAAAATCATCTGTCGAAAGACTAGCCTTCTTCTAATTTTATCCGATTCCGGGGTTTTTCACTGACAGCACGACTGTACTAGTATGATAATTGGAATAAAACTTATCCTGCCTCGTTAAAGTTATTTACCTACCATCAATATTGAACCTAGGTCTTTTAATTCTAGAGTTAAGCGCGCAACCTAATTAGCCATTCCAACACTTGTGTAAATTTTTTTCCATACTTTGGTGATTCTAATTGTATTCTAAAGAATGTCAATCACTTAACTCATGACGTTGAAGTTTGCATCGTTGCAATGCAACAATAATTTTTTTTTACCGATTCAGACTGTGAAAATAACTCACACGTTTTTACATATTCTCATTAGAGTGTTATGACCGGAATTTGCGAAAAAGGCATCTGATGATGATATTATCCCAAGAAATTTACGTTGTGCCAATAAAATGTAATTTAATTGATTTAATTGATTACTTTTTGATGATGATAAAAATAAACGAATGAAAAGTGAAAAAAAGCGTTACATTCCCACGATGCAAACTTCAAATTTATTCTCATTCGTTCTTTGTATCATGATTTGATGATGACGGTGTATGCGTGGACGCCATATTACTTTTATTAGAATCATGCGAAAATTATGCACGCAGCAACTCAGTTGTTTACTTTGATGGCCCCGAATAAGGTTATCCGGTAGACATCCGGCGCAGATCAGACATACACGTCAAAGAGCATGGCGGATCTGCGCCTGATGTCTACTGGATTAGCCAACCTCAGAGCACGGATGGGAGAAGGAAAATCAATCATGCCTTGGGCACGTAACCATAACGGAGCCATGTGAGGGACGCGTTACGGGTCGCCTGATGTGGGCCTTATTAATGCTGCCTCCTCACATCAGTATCTGGGAACTACTAATCCGGCAGACATACGGCACCGATCAGGCACGGACTTCGACGCCTTAACAAGGCCCTCGCAAAATGGCCTGATTCAGGACTGATCAGTTTGTCTTTATTACACTCGTTCTCCGGATTCACTGATCCAGCACGGGTCAGTCAGGCGCTTCTACGGTATTCCGGACCGTATCTTAAAACCTGCGTCTGATCAGAGATCCGACTGCCGGAACAACATTTCCGGTCGGGTACTTGTCGCTGCTTCCTAGTGGGGATCCAATGGATCGCATTGGATCCCTATAACAAAACCTCACGCTCGTCTAGTGGATTCTTGTCGGGATTCGCCGTTAGGTTATAAATAATTATATTCAGTCGGGGGAAGCTGAAATTCACCCCCCCCCCCCCCCCCCCCCCCCCCGCCCCGCCCCCTCCCCATAGAAAGTTATAGGGTTTTGAAGTTCACAGAAACCCGTGATAGAATAGGACATTTCTTAACATTTCGACGCCTATATTGCGTTTGTTGGGGTCCCAAAACCCAAACAATTATAATTATGTTTTGCTCGTAATAATTGTTCGTTGAAAATTTACTAATCTAAACAATTGCCAAATTTAGAGAAACGTTTAAATCTACAGATATCTGGTAAACGGTTAAATCTACAGTTACATGTTTGAAGGAACATCTTAAATTATTTTAATGCATTTTTTTCGAAATTGTTCTCGCTATTTTTTTTGTGAACATTAAAGCCGTATTTTAAAAAATAATTCCTAATACTTTTAAGGTAGTACGAGCACGCAATCTTGATTTCTATAGATTTTGTTCAAATTTTAACCACACATTGTTCATATTATTATGCATGTTTGAGTGACATTTCGGAACAGTCGCCTATTTAGATTTGGAGATAATCGGTTTTAGCATTGATCTGCTGCAGGATCTGCATTGAAATTTAGATAGAATAATGTTCCGTAAAAAATATCTGTCCCCTATAATAAGAAGACATATGACAACGCCTCAGAACAGTATTGTTCAATTCTTCGAGAAAAAATAATTATCGTGTTCCTAAAGTTAAAAATTTTGTCATAAAAAATATTTGCATTATAAATATTAATATTTTATGTTGTTTATGTTAGCTCCATTGATAAATAAAAGTGTTGGTTCATTTATAAATAATTAAAAACTTTGTTCAATTAAAAATTACTTCCAAATAAAAATTTGTGTTGCAGTATTATTTTAAATATGCCGCGCAAACTCACGTCATTGGATACGTGGAGCGATGCGGTGTTACCATTTGTCTTCTTATTATAGTTATCTTATGTTACCATATGTCTTATGTTACCATATGTCTTCTTATAAATTTCAATGCAGATTCTGCAGTGTTGAAAGTTGAAATTTTAAAACCCATTATCTCCCAATCTAAATAGTCGACTGTTCTGAAATTTCACTCAAACATGCATAATGATATGAACAATGTCTGGCTAAAATTTGAACAAAATCTATAGAAAGCAAGATTGCGCGCTCGTACTCCCTTAAACGTATATCTCAAAAACCAATTGGAATCTCATCACTGAAAATTCACTGTAATTATCGTTTTTTATTTATTTTACTGCACTCCGACATAATATCACCGCACACGTACACGCTCACGAAGCGTTGAGTTAATGTTTCGACACGCAGAGTCTTTTCTCGTGAATTTTTACATATTTTAGATTCGAACGTGGTTAGAATTCTCAAATGGCGTTCATTGGAGAACAGTGCAGAATCCGATTGGGTTCCGCTGAAAACTTCCTCTGTGCGGTGCCCCTAACAAATCCCTTTAGAGATGTGAGTGCATCTTGGGACTCCCCAAAAAAATTGTGCTCAGGATCACGCAAGGATATTTTTTCGGAGCTCCAACAAATTCTGGTTGCGAATTTCAAATAAAACGTTCTCAAGCGCCGCCAATCAAATCCCTACAGGGATGCGGTAGGATCTAGGGGCACCCCGATTTTTTTTTAAGGGTGGATGTTAGCAATGCCCTGGAGTGTATCGAAGAAACCGAAAATGGTGAAGTGGAGGGGTAAATATTTAAAGAGCTGCGATGGTAAAATCGCTCCAAAGCCCGCAAGAGCGGACGCAGGCACATTGAAAAACAAAAACGAAATATTGAAACACGACGGCCTCATTAGGGGCGCGAATATTATTCGTAAACGTGTTTTTGAAAAACTAAAAAACTCAGTTTTATAGATCTACAAGCTAACTTTGTACACGCGCACATTCTGGATTGTCACTGCAAGGCAAGCAAAAGCTCAAAAAGACAGTTAAAGATATGCATCCTCAATTGCATCAACTCAATTTTTTTCGGAAGATCGTCTGTCTATGCGACATGCCCAAAGAATAAACTCAAGACAGAATTCCATTCAGTTGAACAAGCTCGTCTTTTTCTATTATTCGTCGTCATTATTGAACGAAATCGATAACGGTGGCAATTTTATTTAGGAAGTTACCATACGATGGGGTTAAGGGGTCCTACTTTAGACGCTAAAAGAAGGCTATTTTCATGAATTGTTTTGATAAGTTTATATTATAGATATTGATATAAAAGTTGTTACACTTAATAAATACACTTTCGAAATACGTTTAAAATTATTATTTATTGAAGTCACTATTTATAGACGAAAATGGTAGTTAAAAAAATGTGCTAAAAAATTGTAGGTCTGCGCTGATGAAGAAAACTGGGAGATGAATTATCCGACACAAAAAATCAAACGTTTTTAGATTCAGTATGTTAATGGCTATAGCGCATGTCATACGATTTTTGATACATGCAAAAATAACAAAATGGCGGACATTTTTCGAGAAACAAAAAAAACGTTTTTCACTGTTTTTGGCAAAAAAAAATCAAAATTAAAAAAAAATTGACATGCGCTATAGCTATATTTGTACAGAATATGTGGTTGAAATTTCATAAGGATCGGTTCAATAGTTTCGAAGATTTAATCAACAGGCCGTCGAAAAACGTTGTTTCGAGAACAATGTGTTTGAAGTTTGTTTGGGTTACATAAATACATTTTTTTTAAATTTAATGTATTTTGAACGTGTATTTATTAAGTGTAACAACTTTTCTATCAATATCTATAATATAAACCTTCTCTCAAAAATCATGAAAATAGCCTTTTTAGCGTCTAAAGTGAGAAGACCCCTTGCTTTGAACCGGTTTTGAAAGTTTTTGTAGGTAACTTTTATTTAACATCCTAAATTCCATTTATTTTTGTTCCAATAGAACAATGTGACCTTTGGCTATCAAACGTATAAAGAGGTAGAAAGTCAAGCCACAATTTTATATATATTTCTTGAAGTGTCAAAGTAACCTCGAGTATAATTTCAAGTAGCCTTGAAAGGCAACTTATGTCAAAGATTAAGGGTTACTTTGACACAATTTTGATAAAAAAATTAATATTTTATACGTTAAACATGGAATAAATTAAAAACAATGATTTGTTACAATCAAATGTTCACCTTTAAGGTGAAATATTCTACATACAAATATTAAATACCTAGGGTACTAATAAAGATACTTAATCTATTTTATAATTATCATTGAGATCAAAATCAACTTGAGCGACAATAGAAAAAAAGTTAAAAAAGAATCCGTATTTGGGCGCTGTGTTAAAGTAGCCCCAAAAACTGTCAAAGTTGCCCTTAAGACGGGAGCCTGAATTAGAAAGTCCGAAAAATCGTTTTTTTTTTATTTTCTTAAGGGGCTATACCAGTGTGAACGCTGAAAATGTGGGTGATTTTCGGGAATTTTTTTGGACGAAAAGTACTCAATTAAATGTGTCGGAGAATTAAGAATATATTTTGCTATATTTGACTTATAATAGATAATTTTTTCATAGAAAAATATGGAGATCCAAGCGACTTATGCGCTGCCTTCGGAGGCGCCAAAAAAAAGTTTATCCACTGTTGACATGATTCCGGCTGATTGAGTAGCTGAAACCGAAAAAGGAATAAATTTCGTTAAAATGGAAGGTATTTCCTGTACAATGACGTAGGATTTTCGAAATATATAAAAATCTCACTAAATGGCGTCGTTTTGAAAAAAAAGTCTGTTTTCTTGCCTATAAAATGGTCGTTTTTTGCAATGCCAAATCGTCAATTTTCATCCAATCAAAAATATCCTACGTCATTATAGAGTAAATATGTTCAAGAGTACTCAGTTCAAATTTCAAGTCAACTGGATAATTGCTCTTAGAGTTACAATGTCAGCAAGTTTGAAAAATCTAATTTCGAGAAAAAACGCGTTTAAAGATTTAACTATCAATTTTTGCAAGATAAAATGATTAGAGGTGCGGCCTTGAAATTTTTACAGGATATTCTTGAAAGTACAAACTGTCGAAAAAGGAAAAAAATCGATTTTTTGAAAGAGCCACACTGCCTCTTAAATCGATCGATAAACTATCTAAGAGTATATTTACAAAGTTACAGAGGCTAATCGCAAATGTTTTCGAAGATACAAGGCGAAAAGCAGAGAAGCGATTGATATTTGATATTCATATTTCCTCCTATTGAGAACTTTGAAGCGCGCTTTCTCCAGTTTTCATTTTTACGATTTTTTCAAATTGGCAGGCGTGATAGCAAAAAAAACCTGAATGACCCATTGAATCAAATCAATGTTTCTTTTCTTCAGTATGAAAATCTCTTCTAAGTGAATTTAAAAAATCGTTAAAAAAGTATTTCTACGTTATTTTTATAGCACGTTAAAGTGTTTTTTTTACACGTTTTTTTTAAACCTGAAAAAAAGTTATGATTTAATGATTTTTTCACCTTTTTCTTAATTTACCCAGAAGAAAAATGCATGACAATAGAACAATTTATTCTTTTATTTGGTTCAGTCAAGAATTACGAACTGCATTTTTTCTGCCGATTGGGGACGCACATGGAATAGGTTGATAAATCGGCAGTCATTTATCATTTCATGTTCAAAACATTTTATTATACATTTAAAATATACATGAAAAAATATCTCAATGTTTACTGGGATCACTTGTTTTTTTTCTTCTAAAAAAATTCCCGAAAAAAAACGATTTTTTGGACCTTCTAATTCAGGCTCCCGCCTTAAGGCTTTATATACGCGATTTGCCGATTTTCGAAGGTACTTTTCTACGAAAATGACGCATATATTGACAACATTTTTTTTACAGAACATTTATGCACATGGTTAAGTATATGTAAAAAAATCAGAAATATTAACAAATGACGGAGATATAACATAATAAAGCAATGTATTTTTTTTGCGCGCGCGGTGATGGTGAAAGTTCTCGACATCGATGTGGGTGCCTGAAAAAACTGAACATATTTATAACTGCATAATAAATGTATCTTTAGTGTGAACCAACAATATTATTTTTTTTAAATATTATAATAAAAATTCGGAACCTAAATTTTTTTGCTCAATTTTCCGTCGGTATTTTATTTTTTATATTCTTTTGTGTCATTGGAATTTTTATTTCTGTGAATCACACGATAGGTGATGATACTAAGAATATGTTGTAAACATTTCAAAGCGATCTGAACCATCGTTCAAGAGTGAGAACTTTCGCAAGGTTCAAAAAAGTGAATCGTGGAAAAACTGCTTCGAAGTTGGTGGTCGGGCGTGCCGCCCGGTATCTATTATAAATGCAATCTAACCTTATTTTTTGGAATTTTTCAATTCGGTAAAGCTTTAAATATTCGAACCGTTCAGGCTAATGGAATCAAAAATTGAAAAAACAATTAAAAATTTTGAAACTTTTCCCGTATATAAGGCCTTAATGTCAATTTAACCCCGTTTTACGGTTTATCGATAAAACCGCCACATCTGATCTTCGTATACTTTTGTCTGCTCGCAGGTTTGATCGAGGCCCACCGCGAGGGCAAGATCGCAAGTCTGATAGGAGTCGAGGGTGGTCATTCCCTCGGGAACAGCCTCGGAGTGCTTAGGACATTTTATGGTCTCGGTGCTCGCTATCTCACGCTCACTCACGCCTGCGATACATCCTGGTAAGTCTGCACCAACGACGACGACATGTCGAAAGTATAAATCTTCAAGCGATTCCGGATGCGAGCCTCACGTCTCCCAGGACTTTGAACTACACGTATTCGTACACGTGCTCCTTGTACGTTCATATATAAATTTATGTGCATGCACGTATAATCTCAGGGGCCACTGAAACCGGTATCTCATCCCAACACTCTGTTTTCAATCCTGCCTGCATCTCCAGCAATAAAGCAGCGAGGAAGGTAGCTCGGGACTCAGGTGAAATGAGTTTACTCTCGGGTGCATTCGTCTTTTATCGTCTCTATCAGGCCAAGCCATTTCTAAGCGACGATTCAGACAAATTGCACTCAACATCCCCTTAAGGGCAAGCGGTACCTTTAACTGAGGAAAAAATGGCTGACTTTCATGCTTTTTTTACAGGTAATATTCTTTACCATTTTTGAGACTTGGAATGTGTTTTATTACCACTTTTAGCTGTTCCATTGTTTTTTTATTAATCTTTAAAAATGGAGGAGGTATGACACGGTCTTCTAAATCGGTTGCGGCGGATTTCGTCAAACGGCGTGATTGATCTGAAAAAACCCAACGAAGATTTTTCTTTCGTTAAGGGGTCTTCTCACTTTAGACGCTAAAAAAGGCTATTTTCATGCATTTTTTATAGGTTTATATTATGGATATTGATATAAAAGTTTCTACACTCGATAAATACACTTTCGAAATACATTTTTTTTAATCTTTATTTAAGTCACTATTTATAGACGAAAATGGTAGTTAAAAAAAATGTCCTAAAAATTGTAGGTCTGCGCTGTTGATGAAATCCCGGGGATGGGACAACCGAAACAAAAAAAATCAAACGGTTTTAGATTCAGTATGTTAATGGCTATAGCACATATCATATGATTTTTTATATATGCAAAAATAACAAAATGCCGGACATTTTTCGAAAAAACAAAAAAAAACCTGTTTTTCACCGTTTTTAGCAAAAAAAAGTCAATATTACAATTTAAAAAAATTCTTGATATGCGCTATATCTATAGTTATAAAGAATGGGTGGTTAACGGAGACTTCGTCCTTGGAGTGCCATATTTCAGGTGTTTACATTTTATTTTTTTTAAAGGAAACGAGTAAAGCTTTTTGAGTGCGGTTTTTTCTTGCTTTTACTCATGATATACAGAACGTTAAAGAATTAAAAAAAAAAAAAAACCAAAATGGCGGCCGTTGCAGCTCCGCGAAAACAGATCCTCAAATCGCGGGAGGTAAACGGCTGACATCACCGCCCCCTGTTTGTTGATCTGAAACACAAATTCAAAGCATATTATCAATCTGTGACCCTTTGGTCATGGAATGACGGATGGGTTTTTCGTTCAGTACAAATTTCGGAAAATGGCGGCAATTAAAAAAAAATCGAATTTTCGCGTTTTTTTCGCATAAAAAGATAAATAATAAATGCAAAAATGTATCTATCGGGAAAACGATCCGTCATTCCGTGAAGACATATTTTCTGAGTATGCTCTCCAAATTTCAGGTCGATATGTTAATTACAGCGGTCAGGAGAATGTCATCCATTTTTAAAAACGTGTTTTCGAGAAAAACGCGTTTAAAGTTTTGTAATGCGTTTACACAAATGCGTTTATAATTGCCGCTAATCGGCAATGCCTGGTCCATAGAGGCATCCCTCTTCTTCTTCTAGCTGCTCATGTTGAGCCGCTAACATCTCCCGCTGCTCAATCCGGGACAAAGTCTCCCTTAAAATTTCATAAGGATCGGTTCAGTAGTTTCGAAGATTTTTTCAACCATCGAAAAACGTTTTTTCGAGAAAAACGCGTTTAAAGTTCGTTTGGGTTACATAAATACATTTTTTTTTAAATGTTATGTACTTCGAATGTGTATTTATTAAGTGTACCAACTTTGATATCAATATCTATAATATAAACCTATAAAAAAATTCATGAAAATATCCTTTTTTAGCGTCCAAAGTGAGAAGACCCCTTAACACTCGTACGCAGAACATGAACCAAGAAAAAGTGAGAAATATTGAAAAACAATGAAATTGTACCTTTTGAAACATAAAGATTGAACATTCCGAAAAAATTGCTAAATTTTGCAATAAAGAGTACATTATTTCAAAAACATTTACCGTCATGTTTTAGACAATAAGGTTAGAAAGATTTATATCAAATTTTATAAAAATCAGTCGATTAGATTTTTAGCTATGCGCCACGCCAATTTTGAAAATGCAGTTTAAAAGATCGCCCCATATCTCCGACATTTTTAGATAGGAATGAAAAAAAATAACACGTCATAGCCGAAAATAGTAATAAAATGTACCCCAAATAATAAGTCTAATAAGTCTAAAAAATGGTGAACAAAATTTCTCCTTTAAAAAAAATCATGAAAATCAGCCAATCTTTCCCTCGCGTAAAGGTATCGCCCCCCTTAACATCGTGCTAATGATGTACAACAAGAAACATGTCGCCCCCCCCCCCCTCCCGCCCCTACACGGAAACTCAAATTTTTCCTGTGAATAACGAAAAAAACTGGGGTGGTACTCGTACCTAGGAATTGTTCGATTCGTGATACTTTTAATTGCAGACGAAAATGATTAGTGTTATTAATGTAGGTATTTATTTTTCTCGTACATCGCGAGCTCAAAATAGACTGAGTTTTGTTGGGCGAGCAATTATATGCACGTCGTACAAAAATCTTCAGAGTACTTATTGGCAATGTTGATTCTTGAGCGTGGCAAGCTTTTCCTGAAGTGTACTTATGACGGAAACAATTTAACGAGTTCCCCATAGGATGCGGAATTCTCACATTTGTAATCTGTGGGCTGCTTGTTCGGTCAGACCCAAAGATCGTGAATCCAGAACAAAACTAAGACCAAAAAAAGTAACCATACAATTGTGCTTGAATCGTATCGGTACGATTAGGGAAAAAGCCTACTGGCGTGTAGTTCGTGATTTTTATCTGAAAAAATGCGTGCGGGTGTTCAATTTTTATTTAAAGAAATAGAAAATGAACAACTTTATTGAAGTATAATAGCTCTGTATAAAAAATGTGGTCAAACGGCCCGATCGATAACTCGACCGGAGTTGGTCTGAAAAATAAAAAAAAAACTTTTATAATCTATACGAATGTAGTCCTCGTTAGACATAGCCGTTTTACAAAAACAAAAATTCACAATACGGCAGATGTTAAAAAAAAGTGTAATCTTGGCGAAATTTTTACTTATACACTGAGAAAAAAAATCATTGATCCAACATCATGGGTGTTATTGAATGAAATTTCGATTCAATTGTAAAATTATTGGTGTAAATAATCGGATTTATTAGTCCAAACAAAACGCTATTGACTTTAATGACATAATAAAATTGAAAGTTTTTTTTTAATTCAAAAGATATATTTTTAACCGAGAACAATATATTATTGAAACTAGCTAAAAAAATTATCGCAAACAAATTATATAGTTTTCAATGCGATTTCTGCAACGAACGAAAAAAGCGTTTGAATTCATAACATGAATATTGTTGATTCGAGTACATAAGAAAAATTAAATTTCGCTCGCTTGATTCAAATAAAATTTCTATTGAGTAAATATGTTATTTTATTGTTTTCACGATATCCGATATTGATTTTAAGTACATTATTCGCTAAAATATTAATATTTAATTTCGATTGAAAAATATTGAGCAAATGTCTGATTTGCTTAAAAAATTATGCGAAAGTAAAATTTGTTTCTTGCACATTAGGTTGAAAAAATTCAACCAAATCATGGCCGAGCGCCAACGAAATTATAGGTGTGAGGAAACCCGTAGTTCTCGGAGTAACCGCTAGAGGCTGCACGCGCGATCGTTTCTCGTAAGCGTAGCACGAACCGAAAATCTAATTAAACGCTGGAGAACCTCTGAAGCCTATGGCTAAGATCAAAGTGTAGTATCTATTCTAATCAGCTGAATATCTAATACTCTCTCCATGGATATTCCATTGGATATCTGATATTCTCTCCACTATTATCGTGGATGATCATCCCAATGCTCACTTTTCGTTTAAGATTTAAAACAAATTGAAAAACAAACGTCCCATGGCATATTCGTTTCGATGTTATAAAGAAATAATTAATTCTATTGATTATATTTTTGTACGAAATAAAAAATGATTGTAGCAACCGCTTAATTATTTCATCCAATACATCAACGGATTGTATATAAAATGATTTTAATAGAATGTCATTTTATTTGAAGGATAATCTAGATATTTAGAGAACAGAAGAGCTTTTTCAAATAAAACAATATGTTATTTTAATTAATCACATTTTCCAATATTTTATGATTGAAACAATCTCATATATCGGTGGTATTCCGCAGCAGCACATTTATTTGGATCAACCAATATATTTTTGTGATTCAATTGGTTTTTGTCTCACAAGGAACATCCCTCAGGTGACACCCTTCGATTTTGTTGAAATTTGGATATGTTGTAAAGCACCGAAAAGTAAGCGATATGTATTTTTTTCATCGGCGGGAAAACGGTTTTAAGGGGTGAAACGAACCCTCGAAAAATGGGCTGTTTTTCGTTTTTCGTCGATAACGTTATCGTTCTCATCTCCAATGTATAGTGCACAAAAAAACAAACATTATTGCAACTTAAAATTTTTTAATATCTCTTACCGTTAAAACGTTATCGACGAAAAACGAAATACATCCCCATTTTCGAGGGTGCGTTTCACCCCTTAAAACCGTTTTTCCGCCGATAAGAAAAAATACGTATCGCTTACTTTTCGGTGCTTTATAACATATCCAAATTTCAACAAAATCGAAGGGTGTCACCTGATGGATGTTCCTTGTCAGTGTATAAGAGGGCTTAAAAAATAATATATTTAAAGAAATGGCTACGTACAACGGTACCTACTGCAATTATGAAAGTTCTGTTTTTCTTTTTAATTCAAAATCGGACGATTATAGCTAGAGTTATGATATCAGCGAGGTTGAGAAAGACGCGATTGAAAGTTTTAATATACGTAAATCGTAGTGCTCCCTTCTCTCACCGGATCGTCTGTGACTTGCTCAATTTCGACATTTTACCTTGAATTTTTTTCTCCCTTTTCACAAATATGTATACTTGGAGAAAATGCAAAACAAATAGATTTTTCACCCGTCAGAGTGGCGTCCCGGCTATAAAAACTGCTGAAGTAGTTCATCTGTATCTTGTTTCACACGTGATTTTTCTAACCCCCCTATACAATATTGATATACTCGCACAAAGCTGAGTCTACGTAAACAATCGCGCACTTATTCTCAAATCGTACCCATACGGTTGAAAACAACCCTACCCGTAGAAATTGGGTGCAACATTCAAACGCAAACTATCACACCAAAACGAAAGCGCGATTCTTCCGGTTGTCAAAATCCGTGCAGCACCCAATGGACCAGCACTCGCCGACATGAGCGAAATATTCGTGAAAAACGACGAAATATCAAGTTTTTTAATATTTTACGAAACGGCAACAGCGAATTTTCATCATTCGCGCTGGCCAACGTGATTGACGGTCTTTTCATTTACATCCATCAGTGATGCTGCGTGAGGCGCGATGTCCGCTGCGCACTAGTGGTACGATCGAACGCAAGTCAACACTAAATCACAGTAGACGAATAAAAATCACAATATTCCGTTTCCTCCTCGGATGGGAGGCTAGGCACATTTTTTTTTCTTTCACCCTCCGGGCAAAGACCCGTGACAGTTGGTGGGGTCGTAAAATCCAAATAAAATCCTTGCCATGATATACAAAATAATTGAATAAAGCAGGACCGAGTAGACAACGAGGGTAACAAGAGGGCAAGCTGGAGATAGATAAATAGACGCGGTGCAAGAGAGAGAGAGAGAGAGAGAGAGAGAGAGAGAGAGAGAGAGAGAGAGAGAGAGAGAGAGAGAGAGAGAGAGAGAGGGATTGAGCGAGAGAAAGAGAGAAACAGAATTAGAGAGAGGCAGGAAGTCTGAGGTTGCCCGAAAGTGGATGGGAGAGAATTAGATCAGGGTGTTGGGGAAATTGCGTGGTCGAGGGGGAGGCCCCCACGGGGGAGTTTCGCCCCTCGTCTACGTATAGCTATACGGGAGAGAGCTTTTCGCAACGACGGCGAAGGAACAGCGGGAGAGAGCACCGGTGCGACTTTGCGGCATCGCGCACACGGTCCAGAGTCTGGTTAACAGTTTGAGCCCTTCCCGCGTGTATACGAAAACCCCTTGGTGGATTCGCCTATAGCGAGACAGCGGGCAACGGGACACGGAGCTTTTCCCCAGGCATCAACGCGGGTGAAAAGTTGACCGGATTCACCGTACGTACGTGCAGCCTCCGGAAAATATTAGCCCCGTTCTCTGCACTGCCGGTCTCTCGACAAATCCTGACTGTTCTATCTCTGCCTATCTCTTTCTCGCCATTCTCGCCCTCTACACCCCACCCCACTCGAACAGGATGTACGAGCCAAAATGGACCACTGTGAGCTCTCGATGTTTCCGCTTTTCGGTAATTATCGATTTGAAGACTTTTCCGCAAAAAGATGGAAATTTTTTGTTGTTCACCGTGAACTTGTTTATTCCATGATATTGGGGGATATACCGTCGGGGGAGGCTGACACTTTCCATTCGTTCAATGAGTTATGGGGTTTCAAAGTTCGCGGAAACACCTGATAAAATAGAGCATTTTGAAATATTTCGACGCCGATATTGGGGGTGGGGAGTGTTGGCATTTATAGAAAAAAGTAACTTTTAAGGGAGACTTTGTCCCGGATTGAGCAGCGGGAGATGTTAGCGGCTCAACATGAGCAGCTAGAAGAAGAGGAGGGATGCCCCTATGGACCAAGCATTGCCGATTAGCGGTAATTATAAACACATTTGTGTAAACACATTACAAAACTTGACACGCGTTTTTCTCGAAAACACGCTTTTAAAAATGGCTGACATTCTCCTGACCGCTGTAATTAACATATCGACCTGAAATTTGGAGAGCATACTCAGAAAATATGTCTTCACGGAACGACGGATCGTTTTTTCGATAGATACATTTTTGCATTTATTATTTATCTTTTTATACGAAAAAAAAAACGCGAAAATACGATTTTTTTTAAATTTCCACCATTTTCCAAAATTTGTACCAAACGAAAAACCCATCCGTCATTCCATGACCAAAGGGTCACAGATTGATAATATGCTTTGAATTTGTGTCTCAGATCAACAAAGCGGGGGCAGTGATGTCAGCCGTTTACCTCCCGCGATTTGAGGACTTGTTTTCGCGGAGCTGCAACGGACAACATTTTGGTTTTTTTTTTTTTCAAAAAAAAATTTTTTAACGTTCTGTATATCATGAATAAAAGCAAGAAAAAACCGCACTCAAAAAGATTTACTCGTTTCTTTAAAAAAAAATTAAATGTAAACACCTGAAATATGGCACTCCAAGGACAAAGTCTCCCTTAAATGCAATTCCGAAAATGAATCGCGGCGGTCACCCTCCCGTGAAAAAGTATAGGGTTTTGAAGTTCACGAAAATACGTTGTAAAATAGCGTTTTTGCGGCGACACACGGGGTCCGGCGGGTGCAATCCCCCGGCGGGGTCAAGGGGCAGAGCCCCTTGCGGGGGCGCAGGGGACGGAGCCCCACCCGAAGACGCTAAATGTAGTTTTAAATATATTTAAATGAACTACAATTGTACTACGTTGATAATTTTTAGGGCCCAAATAACAACCCAAACAAACCCAAACAACGGCTGCAGGGGGAGAGGGGGAAGTGACCGCGGCGATTTCTCTTCGGCATTGTATTCAGGAAGGTTTATTTTATAAATCCCTCCACCTCTTACACCCAATGTACCGTAAAACGCGGCTACTTTGACATTCAAGATAACTTTGACAGTTTTCGGGGCTACTTTGACAGAGCGCCAAAATACGTTTTAAATGTGTGGGCAGCGAGCTTGCTTGACCTTCTGTGTCGGGCGGCGGGTGCGGGGAATAAACTTGAACAACAATTTGTTGTTCAAGTTTATTGTAATGTTGCTAAAGTTGATTGCAATGTTGCTCAAGTTGATTGCAATGTTGCTTAAGTTGATTGCAATGTTGCTCAAGTTGATTTTGATCTCAATGACAATTATAAGACTCATTAAGTGCCTATAATAGCACCCCAGGTACATGATATTTGTATGTAATATGTTTCCTTAAGGGAGGGCACCACTGTAACAGCCCATTTTCGACCGTTTTCTTTGGATTTTTTTAAAGAAAGGAATAAAATGCGTGGTCAAAAGAGCTTTTAGGTTT
Source organism: Ophion obscuratus (assembly GCA_964007375.1). Classification (NCBI taxonomy): domain Eukaryota; kingdom Metazoa; phylum Arthropoda; class Insecta; order Hymenoptera; family Ichneumonidae; genus Ophion; species Ophion obscuratus. The sequence continues at coordinate 33,528,535 of OZ023314.1, forward strand.
TATAAGGTATATATTGAAATGCAAAAGAAAATTATTTGTCAAAAGTATACAAAATGGCGGCCCACGAGTCACTACAGTACTACTGTTTTTCAGCCACCCCTCGCCGCGGCATGCAGTAGAACTGTCGTAACTTTAGTCCCGGAACTAAGAGTGAAATATTTTCTTAGATTATATTATTTTTAACAGTCAAGTGCGGGGGGTATTCAAAAAAACTAAAAGAAAAATCGAGACGGGTTTGAAAAAAGTTTTTTCGACCATAATTTTCATCTCATAAGTGATATATTTTTTTACAATTTTCGATTTATCGAAAAAAAACGCTCGTACTTGACTGTTAAAGCAATCTAAGAAGCTACCTTTAAAATTTCAAGCTGATTGGACGAAAATTCTTCGAGTTCTGCGGCCTTCATAACGGTGACAATTTGGTTATGAAAAATCGTTGATTTCCATTTAAGGGGTTAGGCCACAGTAACGGGTATAAAATTATGTGCGAATTTAACAATTTTTTTCGTATGAAAAAACGATTCACTCATAAAATTAATTACACATCTATTTAGTATGAATATCAAGTTGTTAGAAAATATTATTATTTTTTTTTTCGATGTACAAAATGGCCGACTATTCGAAACTTCTCGAAACAGCTTTTTTCCAATTGGCGTGACAAATAACTTCAATAATTTTCAATCGATTTACTTCAATTTTACAAGTTCTGTTCCTAATTGCATTTCGCAGAGAAGTACGGCGGAATTTCTGCTTAATCGAAAACTTTTCATGTTATGGGCAGTTTATGAGCGGTTATAACAAAAATGTTCACTGATAATTCATTTCTTAAGTTCAAATACCTACAACTTTTGAATAAAACAATATTTTTTAAATTCCATACGTACTTCTCTAGGTATTCTAATGTAGATTAAGGAGGTACGGTGATTAGAGCGAGTCCAAGATAAAAGCCCGATTTTTTTTAATAACATTGTCCAGAGCTTCGTCCATGCGTATGCGGAGTTTCCACGAGATTTACCGTACAGTTTCCGAGTTATTGATTGTTAAAGTTGGTCAATTAGTCACACGTAGACGACAAAATGTGCCTGTCCTCTCATATATCGATTTTTTTGTGCTACTTGGAGCCAAGACACGCGTAAAAAAAACTGACGGTTGCGTTCGTTGGTTCGTTGTGATCAATAAGGCAACTTGAATTGGAAAGCTCACCGCAGAAATAAGCAATAAATTTAGAAATAAAGTCGCGAAAAACCGAAGTATTCGGCGAGAGAGACGTCTCGTGACGTAACCGCAGCCATCTTGCTCGAAGTGTGGCAACGCCGGATACCCGCGCAAATTTGATTCTTCTATCGGATATTTTCAACGCGAAGTAAAAATATGGTTGTGTGAAGCCGTACGTTTTTTAATCGATTATAAAAGGCCTTTCGTCGATATTTACTCAAAGTTCTTTTATGTATAGCTAACGCATCTCAATCTTTCTGGCGACATGCATACAACGCATTTATATGTAAAGTCAGCATGGAAAAACCGTCATATAAAATGAACGTTCATTTTTATATCTGCAAATATTGTGAAAATTAGGAAAGGGAAAAATAACATAACAATCGATGAAATATGTTTTGACTTCGGACAGATTGGACATTGGATATTGAGGTTAACGTCAACGCGACGTTTTTCATTTGCATTCGCAATATCATCTTTTCACTCTCTAATTCTTGTCCGACAGAATCTACCTTTGTCTCTAAACTGGACTTCAGGTACAATCCTGTTACTCTCTTGATAAACTTCTACAGTACTTATTTTCATTCTCCATGTTTACCGGCTACCAAAAATAATAAGCCGAGCGCGTGGGACCGATGACAGCTATCGAAAATGCAACGATGCTAAACGTCAAAGATATGGCGTACTACTGAAGTCGAGTAGTAGATTATTACGTTTGTTTTCATATTATAAAAATAATAAGTAGCTTGAAATTCAATACTTAAAAAATATTTCTCGAAATATAGGCCACACACATATATCTAAAACGTAGCGGTATTATGGCGAAAAAAGACTCTTAGTTTACTAGCGTGGTCATCACCGTACCTCCTTAACGAGAATTTTTGTTTTTTGTTCTAGGTCAAAAATTGTGGTTGCTAAATGTCACGCCGCGGAGCGCCTAAAAAAAGATAACAAAAGAAAATATTAGTAGTCGGCCATTTTGTACATCGTAAAAAATATATATATATTTCCTAACAGCCCGATATTCACACTAAATAGATGTGTAATTAATTTTATGAGTGAATCACTTTTTCATACGAAAAAAAATGTTAAATTCGCACATGATTTTATACCCGTTACTGTGGCCTAACCCCTTAATTCCACGTATAATGCAAAAAATATTACATTTTCCATAAAAATGTTTCAAAGTAACTCTTAATATTTGACATAAGTTGCATTTCAATGCCAAAGCATTCCCTGTCAAAGCAGTCTAACACTCGGGGCTGCTTTGGCACTTTAAAAAGTGTATATATCAAATTATCAGGGGGTGGTGGAGCTTGAATTTCTTATACATTTGATACCCAAAGGACATACTGTTCCATTGGGGCAAGAAAAGTTGGTATCTATGATGTTAAAAAAAAGTGACCTACAAAAAACTTCCAAAACCTGTTCAAAGTAGCCTCGTTTCACGGTGGCGGCGAAATATTTAAAAATGCCCCATTTTATTACGTGTTTTCGGTGTTTTCGGGAACATAAAAACCCCATAACTTATGGCATTAACGGCGGGGTAAAGTTAATTCGGCGAAAAAAAGGCATGTTTTTAAGATTTTTTTTGGCGTAACGAATAGTGTTCGTTTATTGAAAAATGTACATATAATAAAGTAACATTTGAACAACATTCTCCTAAATTTGCATTGCAAAATATTCAAAATTGAGCGAGTGAAAATTAAACCCCGGAGGCGCCTCGAAAAAAAGTTGGTTTGCGGTGTGCACCATAACTCGCAACAGAATCATTTGAAACAAAAAAATCAAAATGCATTTATTAAAGGAGATGTTTCTCGAGGTAATGACGGAAGGATTTTTTTTTTCGATTTTTCGATTTTTCGTAGCACTTGGGAGCCAAAAACCTGATTTTCGCTAAAAAAAATCGGCTAATTTGTTGTTGAAAAATTAGTAATTATTTTTAAAAAACAAAAAAGCTCTCGACAATACCTGGTGAATTATGTGAAGAAGTACTGTGCAAAATTTCAAAGCGATTGGTCCAGTAGATCTTGAGTATCGTGCACACGGACTTCAAATATGACAAGTCTCAGAAAAACGGTTTGAAAAACGCGGAAGAGAAGAGAACGGCATGGAGCAATAGACGCTCAAATACTCATAACTTCGTCAATTTTACTCCGATCGACTTGAAATTTTAACACAATATTCTTGATATATTATACATTCATTTAAGAATTTAATAAAAAATGTCAGCTTCCCCCTATGGAATATCAATAGTGATGACCAATATTGAAACAGCTCATGGTAAAAAATGAAATTTCGTCGTTTCTCGGAAAAGTCCTCAAACTGCATAATTACGTACCCACGCTTTTAACGACGTCGTCAATCAAGGTTTCGATTTTTAATCAGCGATGACACAAAACTTTGCCATCCTTTTTTCTCGAGTACAAGGACACGACGAGACATTTCCTGGACGAAAAATCCATGCATATTGATGTTGCCGACGAAATGACGCGGCACCCGGATACGAGAGATATATGGACGGGGTTGTAGCTACCAACAGCATATACATACTCGTATGATCCGTATTATCGTCCCGCTTATGTATGTATGTATATAGTGGCTTTTGCCCGCGGCTTCGTTCGTGCGTTTGTCGGAAATTTGATTCGTGTGTACGTCAGCAATGGCTTTTAGGATCGTATCGTATTAACTGTTATATGCGAAAGTTATGGGAAACCATATTTTAGATATATTGAAAGCAAAGTCCTTCGCATCTAGTTAACATGTTACACCTTGCTGGGGGCCGAAGAAATGTAGAATTTTCGTGATTTTTTTCTGGGGATACGTGTGCAGGTGTTCAAGTTATTTTTTTTATATTGAAAAGTATGGTTTCAAGTATCTGTTACCGTAAGTAAGTATGGTTTTACGTATTTAAGTACATAATTACCGAATGTCGATAAGATAGGTGGCATTTGTTTGGGTTGCGATGATTGCACCGTCGAATATTTTGTGTGCTTGATTTTCGCTCATATTCGCTATCAATAACATTAATAATTTTATAACGGTACGGTTAATCCTTATTTTCACGGTACCAAGGATTAGTCCGATAACTAGTCGAGCAGTACCTATTTGTTCAGCTCCATGGTAACATCCACTTAGCAGATATTAATAACGTAATGTAATTAGCCCACGAAATACGTCGAGTTGCAAAAATTTTTTTTCTAAAAAACGGTACTGTGGATCGTATTGCACAGGATGATCAGCAAAGAGGCTATGAAAGTCCAGAAAGAATTTCAGCTTGATGGCAACATGTTGACTCAACCTCAACCTTAAAGTTCGCCGGTTCGGGGAACCTACTTATAAACGCCCACAACTCCCTCAATTCTGAACGGATCGACTTGAAATTTGTAGAGAATACCTTTGAAATGTTATTTATATCTTGAGTATACGGAGAAAACTATAAAGACATAGGGGAGACCGGGGCAAAATGGTATAGCGGGGCAAAACGGTACCGGGGCAAAACGGCACTGGGGCATAATGGGATCGGGGCATAATGGGATAGCAAAAAATGAAGTTTCTTGGTGCTTGATTTGGGGCAAAATGGGACAGGGGCAAAATGGGACAGAGAGGAGTGGAATATCAAATTGGGGCAAAATGGGACACACAAAAATGAAGTGTCGCAGCCCGCTGAATTTGGGCCAAAATGGGATGACAGGAAAATTCATGCTTCGGCTCTATAAAAGAGCTGTTGAAACATAATCTAATCTAAAAGGTGCTTGTGGTTCGTTTCAGTCCACATATACGCAGATAATACGGACTGACCGATATATTTGTCGACACATATCCGTCGATTTCATGGGGAGCGGTCCTAGTTTCATAAAACAATTTACGTAAAAATTGACAAGAGTTAGATTTTCATCAATGGCTTGAAAATCAGTATCAGTAACGTGCAGTTGGTTCCCAGCTGCTTCCGATATCGGCAGGCAAAAAATCAAAACGTAAGGCGACATCAAGAAAAGGTACAAGTGGCATTCTTGCGAATTCTCCGTACTACAGAGAACTTCGTGAGAAAAGTCCAGCGGCGTCGATAACAACCGACGATGACGCATCATGCCTTTTCTGCGGGGGCTTATATTTGAAATCCAAGAAATCCTGGATTCGTTGTAATTCATGCGAGAAATGGGCCCACTATTCATGTGCCCATGCTGACGATAACTTAATCGAGTACGTTTGCGACAATTGTGCCGATAAAAATTAGCTTAGTTAAACAAGCAATAAAAATTAAACATTGCCACCGTTAAATTATAGTATCGTAAGTAGAGTGTGACCCAAATATCGTGTAACACTCAATAAAACCTGTTTTCACTCATTTATTACCCCTCGTTTTTTACCCCTGCATTTCTTTCGTTTCTGCATCGAATTATTCCACTGTCCCATTTTGCCCCGATCCCGTTTTGCCCCAACCGCCTTTTTCTGAGGAGCCTGATTTTCTCCGGCCCATTTTGCCCCAGTCCCGTTTTGCCCCAATGACGTATTTTCCAGCAGTGTTGATTTTCACTATTCCATTTTGCCCCAAACCCGTTTTGCCCCGGTCCCATTTTGCCCCGGTCCCATTATGCCCCGCTATACCATTTTGCCCCGGTCTCCCCTATTTAAAAAAAATGTAATTTACTAGGTGTAAACAGTAAGTGAGGAGGGTCAACTAAACGGTCGTTTTTTCTTGAATTTTTAAAAAAGAGTATTATTCAGAATTCGTGCTAACTGAAATAAATGTCCCATTAAAAAATATTAATAAATTGCCGAGCAGCTGCTTCTTAAAGTTGCCTCCTCAGAAATACGCCGTGGAACGCACACGTCGCTCTGATTATCTGAAATAAAAAAAAAATTAAAAAATTTCCGTCAAAGTATAATAGTACGCTCACCACGAACCCAAATGTAAAAAACATCGAAAATTAAAAACTCAGCGACGTTTAAAAACAAAAGCTAAAAAACTTGTTTATATTTTAATTGAAAAAAAAAACGTTTAAGTTGAGGGGTTACTTGCGATTTAAAAAAAATCGATTTTTTTTATTGCATTTTTTTTGAAGTATAAGTATCTGAGAATATGTCCTGAAAATTTCAAGTCGATCCGAACAAAATTGACTGAGATATGAGCGTTGAAAGAGAAGAATCCGTTGTGTAAACGACCGGAAATTGAAACTTTAAACGCGTTTTTCTCAAAATGGCATTTCTGAAGTCGGTGACCAAGATTACTCGAACACTAATGAACCGATCTTCTTGAAATTTTGCAGGCTTATTTAATACATAAAAATGTAGTCTTTAATCGTTCGATTTTTTTTTCGTTAAAATCGAACCATAAACTTTGACTGTCCGCCATTTTGTGAAAAATGAATATTTTTTAAAATCCTTCGATGAAAGACTAGTTTATACTTATATTTGACTAAATCCATCCCCATTTTTTTTTCAGATGATCCACTTCGCCGCAATGTTGGTCACCGCAAACCGTTTATATAAAAACATTATTTCATTGACGGCCATTTGCCACTAAACAATGTAATATTTTTCAATAAAAAAATGACTTAAAGTTCTTCAAGATGTGTTCTTTAAGATGGTATATTGATCGATTAAAAAAGTTTTGTAGTTTTCTTTAAAAAAATTCATGAAAAAGGCCTTTTTTGCGCTACAAGTGGGGGTAACGCCTTGATGCAAAGGAAAGTATGTTACAGAATATGTGTTCAAAATTCGATCGCAATAAGTTGGAAGTTCGACTGCGCGCGAAATGTTACGATTTGAGAAAAACGCGTTTAAAGTTTCCGGATCAGAAAAATAGTATTTCGGGAAACTTACAGCTAATTAAAAAAGCCCGTTTGTTATATAGCCGATACGTACTCATGATCTCATGTGAAAAATAAAGTAAAAATTGAGTCCGATACTGATTGAAGTTAACGAAACTCTTTTCTCATATAATAATTATGAGATTGGATAAAACTTTTTTCCCAGATAATAATTATCGAAGTTAATAATCCTGTTTCCTCAGATAATAATAAAAAGTCGAATAATAATTAAAGATAATAAAACTATTTTACATGGAGTATTTATCGAAAAACTCTTCATAAATTCCGAAGGGAATTGCCTTGCCATTTCAAAAAGAAAACCGCATTTTCTCAGCTTCCACTTGACAGATGCGGATGAAGTGAAGATTAAGAAAATTCTAGCAGCGTTTATCTTGACATACCAAGAGTTCAGCAAAAAGCTTCAGTCGTTTTTGCACCGACTCCGCTTAAGCACAGACAAATCTCCCAAAAAGTTAAATATCGTCTCAGCATCTTATTCTAGTCATTCCAGTCTAAGACCTTAGGCCACAGCAACGGGTATAAAATCATGTGCGATTTTAACAATTTTTTCGCGTGAAAAAGTGATTCACTCATGAAATGAATTACACATCTATTAAGCATGGATATCAAGCTGTTAGAATTTTTCAATGTATTTTCACTCGATTTACTTCAAATTTAAAAGTTATGCTCCTAATTGTATTACGCAGAGAAGTACGTGCGGAATTTCTGATTAGTCAAAAACTTTTCATTTTATGAGCAGTTATAACAAAATGTTTCACTGAAAATTAATTTCTTAAGTTCAAATACCTACAACTTTTGAATAAAACAATATTTCCTTAATCCCGTACGCACTTCTCTAGGTATTCTAATGTAGATTAACGAGAGTTTTTGTTTTTTGTTCTAGGTAAAAAATTGTGGATGCTAAATGTCACGCCGCGGAGCGCCTAAAAAAAGATAACAAAAGAAAATATTAGTAGTCGGCCATTTTGTACTTAAAAATTTATTTTCTAACATTCATACTTATTATATTCTATATTCATATTATTTTCTGATATTCTTACTAAATAGATGTGTAATTAATTTTATGACTGACTCATTTTTTCGTATGAAATTATTTTTTAACTTCGCACATGATTTTATACCCGTTACTGTGGCCTAAGGCCTTAATTCCAGAAAAAACGAATGTGCAAACACAAACTACAATTATACAATTTCATCCGCCCCAATGGATTTTTCCAAACGCATTTTCCGCGAGCTCGCTGATTCGAACCACCCAAAAACTGGTAGACCCTGCCTGAATATACGTCAGGCCGTAGTTGAAGAGGTTGCTGGAGCACCAGAAGCCACGAGGTCCGGGAATGCCTAGGAAAACTAAGTGCCCAGTGTTCGAGGGAATTCTTAAGCCCAACAGGGCAAGACAGGCTCCCTCACAACCTACCCAACATATAAATACGGCTCTACGTGTATATGAGCGTACATACATCGGTGCACACTGAGGTGAGTTTCTACGGATTTTTCAATCCTTCCTCGACCTCGCTTTTTACGCCTCCCCCGACGTTGCCCGGGTTTGAGCTAGGGAGCCGTGAGCACGACGTTGCAGAGGCCGTAAATAAGTAGTTGGGCCGTTGTTGGTTCTTGGGTGACACGAAATCACCGGCCCATTCCACGTATACCGCGTAAATTCGTACCAAAGTGAGAGCGAGAAAGCTTCTAGCTTACATTATATATATATATATATATATATATATATTATATATTGCTGCGACTGCAGCAACGAAAGAGACTCCGCAGCATCCGCCCTCCGCCCTGGCGTTGATCTACGCCATTTATCGAGTCGACCAGGGAACTTTGCTAGGTCGAGAAGCCGAGAGGTCTCTCTGCTATCTCTCTCTATCTCCCTCCCACCCCCTCTCTCTTTCTCTCTCTTTCTCTACTTCTCTCTTCCCTCGGCAATGGCACAGATTCTCATCAACGTCTGGCATTCTAACACCACACCGGACTCTGCTCTTGATGTATCCGTATGTCTGGATGTAAAGGGACAGGTGTATGTGTGGGTGTGTTTTCGGGATGCTGGTCCTTCTCGGGCTCTCGAAGGAAATGTCTCTCATAACCTTCCAAATAAGACGGGCAGATGGGCACTCAAGAGGGCTCTCACTCTCTTTCCCCTCACACTCGCCTCTCTCGTCTTCGTCTTCTTCTTTATAAATATTATTCGCTCTTGGCACTTGTTTGTTTTTCTCTTCTTCTGCTTAAGTGGATCGAGACAAAACAATTGAGAAAGAACACCGAGTGATCGATGTTGGATAGTGGGGAGTCCAATCTGTCCGGAGGCAGAAGACAGAAAGGGATGACTCTTGATACGATAATCTTGAGTGATTTTTTTGCATTCAATGTTCTTTCGGCCCTTGCGGACTTTTACGAGCCCAGCAATGTCACTTTTGATCCGGGAGTTGACATTTCATCGTCTGTGAATCTCCATACTGGATCTCAATTGCTCACGAGGGCACGGGGCAACTGGGAAACTCGTGCCGATGAAGGCTACGTCTTCACTGACCAGGAACATCCCTCAGATACCCTTCGATTTTGTTGAAATTTGGATATTTTATAAAGCACCGAAAAGTAAACGATACGTATTTTTTTTATCGGCGGAAAAACGGTTTTAAGGGGTGAAACCACCCCTCGAAAAAAGGCAGCTCTAGGGGTATTATAGCAGTCACACACAAGGAGTCCACCGATTTTAATGAAACGAAAACGAAAATTATTCTAATCCGAAGCAATGAAAAATCCACTATAGTGACATTGCAAAAAAAAATTAAGGGGTGAACCACCCCTATATTAAGGGGTGGTTTTACCCCGTGAAACCGTTTTTCCGCCGAAAAAAAAAAATACGTATCGCTTAATTTTCGGTGCTTTATAACATATCCAAATTTCAACAAAATCTAAGGGTGTCACCTGAGGGATGTTCCTTGTGAGTTAGGACTTCAGCATCGTGAAATCAGTAAAACTGCCGTCCTGCTCGTTCGCTCGTTCAAGTACCCAAACAAATGCTGCTCAACGTTGAGATAGCTGTCCATCGACCGCACGTCAACTGCTGTCAGTCTCTATAAAGCAGGTGCCACTTTGCGGTGCGGAAAATTGCCGAATCCCAGTAGAATGAACGACGTTTCTTTGCCTACGATCGGCAGTTCTAGTTGACAAATATGCGTTTCGCTCAATCATTTTTTCACTTCCTGGCCCAGTCACGGTGTACTTTTAACCATGCAAAAATTCCGTGGTCCCTGTTTCTTGTTTTAACCGTTGGAGGCGGGGGGGGGGTCACTGGTAGTATAAATTCAAAATGGTCACCAAATCCTCCATGGGCATCTGCCCGCCATTTTGAAATTTATGAAAAATTGTTTTTCTGGAATAACTCGGCCATTTTCAATTTTCGAGTAAAAATGGTAAGGACTAATCTTATAGAAAATTCAATTTGCTATAACTTTAATGACTGCAGTTTTTTCACTGCGATCGTGTTTTTAGAAATTAAACCGGATAAAGGGGCGAAGTAAAACTATTGCGTTATCTCGTTTATTTTTAACTTTAGGGCATAAATGAACATTAACAAACTTGTAGGGAATTAAATTTTCGACAATTTTGGTTTATCTTTTTTTCCTACAATCAATATTTAAGGTGGCACGCCAACGGTAAAGGAAAAGAGAACCATTAAAATATTTTTTCGCGAACCATTCGACAACTGAACATCTTTGTGAAATGAAATTCAAGATATTTTTATTGAAAAAACCCGTTTCCACACCACCACAGGGGTAGAGTTTCAGGCGCGTTTTTTTGCTTGCAAGTTTTGTTCGTTTTCTAACGTTCTCGTCCTTATAAGATTTATAAATGGGGATTCCATTTTTTTTTCTTGCAAGTATGAAGGATCCGAGCGATGTACTTTCAGTTTTTTTTCATTCTCTTATAAGGTTTTGAAATCGGGTTTACTTTTTCGCGAGATATCAGAATGGGTTATTACTATCACTTTTTCTATTTCAAGTTAATTTAATTTGGTTAAAATATATCACTATTTTGTTATTTTGCCTCAAGTTGTTTCCAAGGCATAATAAAACTCTCAATCAATCACTCAAGAAGATGAGAAAAAGAATCCTCCCCCCCCTCTTTCTCTCTCTTTCTCTTTCTCGTTTAATAAAAATAGTTAGTATTTCATGTCACAGAGACATTCAGTTGTCCAATGGTTAGCAAAAAAATATTTTGGCGGTTCTCTTTTCCTTTGCCGTAGGCGTACCTTATATACCTTATATATTGATTGTAGGGAAAAAAGGTAAAGACCAAAATTGTCAATAATTTAATTCCCTACAAGTTTGTTTATGTTCATTTATGCCCCAAAGTTAAAAATAAACGTGATAATGCAATAGTTTTACTTCGCCGCTTTTTTCAGGCTTAATTCGAAAAATATGGATCGTAGAGAAAAATCTGTAAAAACTAAATTTGTAGGCAATCAAATTTCCTACAAGTTTAGTTTCTACCATTTTTACCCAAAAATTGAAAATGGCTAAGTTATTCAAGAAAAACCATTTTTCATAAAATTCAAAACGGCGGACGTAAGCCCATGGAGGATTTGGTCGCTATTTCGAATTTAGACAACTCCCCCAAACGGTTAAATGAAGAAAGAGCGACAACGGAATTTCTGTTATTTCTGGGGGATTATTTGGACATAGTGACTGGGCTATCCGACATGGAAGTTCCATCCAGCTGATCCGTTTGTTTTGGGGCGAAGATTCCCACTTATTCGATATCCCTCATAAGATCAAGACTTTTCCGCGAAGTCACTCCATATGCGTTCATTCCAACCTCATCGTTGCTCTGTTGGATTTGAGATTGATCTCGTTTCCTCACACCATGTTCTCTTTTCGCATACGCGAGCTTTTTCCTCCATGATGTCATCCGGAGGAAACCGGAGGGACTCTTGTACATGGTGAAATGTCATATGACGAAGTGACCGCGTGTATGACATGGCGCCCCTGGGGCACTTGAGTATTTTCACGTTCGCGCATACTTTACGCGTCCCGGGACGAGCGTCGAGGGATCCCCGTGCATAGTCGTCAAGAAGGAAATGTAGTTTAACGCGATACACGTCGTATATGGCCCCGTATAGGACGCGTACATGCGGGCGTATCTGTAGACAAGTGGTACACGGATACCAGCACGACGACAGGTTTGCTCTAGCCCGACACGTTTTTGCGGAGAAGTGCGGCAAAGCCACTTCTCGCTAGAGTACACAGAATCTTCCTGCGGGGTCTTAAAAGTTGTGTGCTTTCGTGCAGGCCGTTGTCACACGACCATCCTCAACGACAGCTTTACGTTGCTTTTATGGAAAAGCCACCTGAATGTGAGCTAGCAATCCAATAAAGACACCGCCAATCCTCCGTTTATCACTGTACGTTTTCTCGCCCAATGAGACACTTTGAAACTTTATCTAGCCCGTAAATGAGGGCAATTCTTGTTAATCGTGATGAAGCGATCCGTATACTCGTCGAAATGGAACACGTACATCATGCCACGTTGATCCTTGCGATCGGCATAAATCGAATTTCTTCGGGTGGGGAGCGGAATGGCCAATGGCCAATGGGATCGGGTAAGAATCGGAAATTCAAACGATCGATATTCAGAAGGACCGAAATTTCCCAGTCAGCAATGACGAACGTTCCGATATAAATAGATCAATCTTATGATAGTCTGTAAAATAGCTCATCGAAATTGTGAATACAAAGATCTCGAAGTTGATTTATAGCGAAAACAAATATCAGATTTAAGGGGCCAGTCCAGTTTGAAAATTTCAAAAAATCGAAATCAAGCTAGACTTGAAGAAATCGACGATGATGAGCAATGAGAAGGGATTTTGTACGGTGCAGGAATTGCCGATTGAGCTTAAGTAAGAGTATAAATAGTATAAACGTCAAACGCGTTTTTCTCCAAACAACGTTTTCAAAATCTAGCTCCATCGTATCTCTAAAACTAATAAACCGATTCTCTTGAAATTTGAGCCACATATTGTAAACATGATTCGCAACAAGATGACCCTCGATGGTTTTAAAAATTGTATTTTTACTCTTTTTTTGCGAAACACTGCGAAAAAACGCGTTTTTTACTTTTTTCGTTTTTCATCTGCCATTTTTTTTATTTTTTGACAAAATTTTATATCCGAGGGTCATTTTGTAGCTGGTGTCATACTGAATCTGATGGACCTTGATTTTTTTTCTTCAAACAAGCCGTTACCGTGTTGTGATGGCGCTACCTAGCCCACCTATTTTCGAGGCGTTACGTTAAACTATAGTTTTTGTACATAAAAATAAATAATAATGATTTAATTTTTTTTAATGTATTTCAAGATTTTGTTTATCAAGCCCAACAACTTTTATATTCATATATTTTATAAAAGCCTCAAAACAAAATCGCGAAAAGAGCCTTTTGTTCGTGGCTCCAAAGTGGCCTGCCCCTTTAACAAAATAATGAGAGATATAATATCGATTCGCCTGTATATACTATACACCGAACAATTCGAGACGTCAAATCGTCGAATTGTAAATATTACGACAGTTTACAATTTCGAATTCATGAAAGTGAAGGACCAAAAAGTCGTTCAGTTAAAATAGCGATGGGCCAAAATGGCGAACGGTCCGGATACCGAAAACTTGGGATCGAGTTATACTGCTTGCGCTTCAGAATGAAGATGGCAGATGGCGTTAATGGTCAGTAGGGTCAGGCAGCCATGCCATATTCGCGATTTCGAGGCGTACACAAATGACGTAACACGTAATTTCCAATTTTTTACCCCCCTCCCCCACACGTAACGGGACCGTAACGCTTGGCCAGACCCCCCCCCCCCTTATGCCGTTACGTAACGGGTGCTTTGTCGTCGATAATTGCGATTTTTTTCATAGACATAACTGATTGTGAAAGGATCGGGTTTATTCTCATTTTATGAAGTATATATCCATCTAGTTTTATTCCAATTTTTATAACAAAATCTTGAAAATTAACCGAGATATATGCCTTGATTTGACGACGAAAAACAAACATTCTCTTCATTGTCCAATCGATATATTTATGAAAGATTATCTGTAAATTAAAAGTCAACAATTTATCGATATCTATACAAATGTAGCTACCGTTATGCGTAGTCGTTTTTTTAATTTGGTTTTTTTTACAAACTGCCGACAGTTTGAACTTTTTTGTCTATTTTCAAGGCCCCTTTTCTGTATTCGAGCAGTCTTTAAAAATAGTAATTATCAAATGTTAAAAACGCGGATACGTACAGCCATACGTAAATGTTAGTCACTGCGATTACGAAAACGTTTTTAAAAAAATTGAAAATCGGTTGATAAGTTTTTAAGTATTCGCTCGGACAAGGTCGAAAGAACTCATTTCGAGAAAAACGCGTTCAAAATTTTCATTCAGTGTTTCTTGATATAAAGTTGCGATGTTTTCTAGAATATTGATACTCACATTGAAGTATCTAGTCGCGGGCGATGTGAGGGTTCTTCATCTTCATGATAGTTCACTAAATAATAAGAGCCTGTTCTTTATCTATTGTAAATGATGCCACACCTGTAGGGACTGAGGGCACTATCCGATCGCGCTGTTCGTTTTCACTAAAGTGACTATAACTCCGTCAATTTTCGGACTTGTGAATAAAAATGATGCCAACATATTTTTCAATACATGTACTTTCAAGAATTATAAAACAAAAATTCCTTCAAATTTTGCTTGGGAGAGTGGGAAAGCTACTGTGCAAGTTCTTGCACAGTGATGTTCCCCCTTAACTGACATTGCGTATAGAAAGCTGTGAACTGCCCACGGTAAAATTGCACTCAAGGTTTAAATTAAAAAACTTGAACATGCAGGAATGTTGCTATTTCTGGCAGTTAAACATTTTTTGGACTATCTGAATATATGTTGTCGAATAAATGAGCTCGCGAATAAATAATTATTTGGTGTTATAGTTATTCGATTTCGTCATCGGTCAAAGAATAACATTTCGAATAATGCAACCTTCGTTATTTGGAGAGTTCATAATTCTGTCGTTTCGAAATCTTTGTCGTTCTGTATTTGGTCATTCAACATTTTCACCCCCACCCATTTCTTCTTACTTTAACGAGTACTCTTTATGCCCTTTTTCTCGGCAGGGCAGTCTGTTCTGTTGGCGAGTCGAACAGTACGCAGGACAACATTCCGGGACTTAGCGAATTTGGAAAGGTAAGCGTTTGAACCGTTCACTGTGATCAATTTGATCTAGCATGAGGGGGTATTGTTGCGGTGAACATCAACTACCAAGCCACTGGTGTCAGGGATGGAAAAAATGCATGGAGGGTTTTTGAGCTCTTATACTCGAAACTGTGGCAGCACTTGATCATTTTCTTTCATCATTTTATGTTCACGAATAACTTGCCATCTACGTTGAAATTTTATTTTTCGTTCATTTTTACAAATCTCCAGCGATGTTCACCACGTGAATACGAATTCATCATTAATTTCCCTCAAAAGCCCTTACGTTCTTTAAAAAATCGTGGAACGTGTTTAGAAATTGGTTTTTCGCGTTGACCCTCATGGAAATTTATATACGCAAAAATATACTGCAAATTTATTTTATTAATAATTGTAATATATGTGAAATGTATGCCATATATTGAAAATATATGGTGCATATATGTGCCAAATTCTAATTTTCGTAACGTTTTTATATATGAGATGTATATGCGTGGTATTACTGTACATCAATGTATCATATATTAATGATATATGTAGCATTTACCCTGCATATATACCACATATATACTGCATAAATGGCACATATATGCCACATATATACAGATATGCGTAGCATATCTGTTTATAGTGTTTATATGCAATAGTGTACTTTAACTGTAAGTTAAGTTTTTTTTAAGTTTAAGTTTCAAGTTTTATTAAGTTTAACTGTAATAGTGTTTATACACAGCATATATTTCTTGTCAGGAATATGTATCAAAAATGTACGTGTCATATATGACGCATAAATGACATATATATGAGTCATATATGACGCATACATTTTTGATATATTTTTCTGCAAAAAAAATAGATTGAAAATATATCGAATATAAATGCGTCGTATATGCCTCATATATGCATCATATATAGTGTTTATACGTAGCATATATTTTTTTTGTCAGAAAAATATATTGAAAATATATGGGTCATATATGCGTCATATATTTGGTGCATATATACTGAATACATACGTATTATTCTATTTTCCGCCACTATATATGCGACCGATATATGTGTGTGTGTGTGTGTGTGTGTGTGTGTGTGTGTGTGTGTGTGTGTGTGTGTGTGTGTGTGTGTGTGTGTGTGTGTGTGTGTGTGTGTGTGTGTGTGTGTGTGTGTGTGTGTGTGTGCGTGTGTGTGCGTGCGTGCGTGCGTGCGTGCGTGCGTGCGTGCGTGTGCGTGTGCGTGTGTGTGTGTGTGTGTGTGTAGTATATATTTTCTGCATATATTTTACATACATAAATTTCCATGGGAGGAGCCGCGGTAATTTCGAGCTATTACACAAAAACGCCGTCATATTTGGAATCGATGAAAATTTTTCCGCCCATGGAGCCTTAAGATGGTATAAAGGTATAAAAAAAGGTGTTCGACTATTTTGGCCTCTTCCAACATCACCAAAATCCTGCAATTTCAGGCAGTTGTAACAGCCGTACAATTTGAGTGATGGAAAGCTGTTGGGGGCTTTCCGAAAAGGATTTTGGTAGACTTGGCGAATGCCGCCTGGTTCATCACGATATCTCGATTAGTTGTCCTGAAAATTAGACTTGAAAAATGTCCGAAAATGAGGCAAAGGGGTATGGTAAAGCTCGCGACAATCGATGTCCCGTCTTTGGAATTCTGCCGAAAATCGAAAAATAATCGGAGCTCGATCAATCGAACGGCATTTCAAAAAGGATACGATTACGAAAATAAAGAACGCAGAGTAACATTTCAAATCGAAATAGAAAATTAATTACGGGCAATTCAGTGAAGCCACAAATTTTTCGACAAAATGCAAAAAAAAAAGTTGATTTCCTAATATTTTTCTTATAAGTCCATATCGATGGCTTTTCACCCCCTGAACACGAATTCCCTATTAATTCCCCCTAAACCCCTCGACTTTAATTAAAAATCGCCGAAAATGTATGGGATGCGGTTTGCCCAAATTTATTTAGATTTATCCTCCCTTCAAAGTGCTACCCGTTTCGTTAAACTTAATGCACCCTTTTTAATTACCGAGCACTTTGTTAGACTCGAATCAGAAAGGTCAAATGTGGCATGATTTTTTTTATACCTAATCATATTGTTTGAAACGACAAGATCACATTTTTTCTACACCCCCAACATACGTATATAGTACACCGGTATGAGATTTGGGTACACCGATTGTATTTTATTGAGCTTGCACGTGCAAACCTCATTTTTCCGGGCGATCGTGGGTCCGAAGAGACGAATCATAAAATTGCCCCGCACGGAATAAGACTGAAAGGTACCAAGGGAAACGTTGACATTGCGTTATTTCTCTATTGTTATTTATTTGTCCAACTTTGTTTTTCCTCTTTCCTTGCCCATTTTCCTCATTTCGGGTTCGTAAGACGTGTATGTGTGTGTGAGATTTCAAAACAGTGTGGACCACACACTGCGTGTGTGTATCAGGAAAACAAATGGTAATGTCGACGGAGGGTTGACTCCAACGTGCCGCCAGGAGTATAACGGGCTCACAGGGGCGGGGGGAGGAAGCACGTGGAAGAAAGTTGGGGGGGGCTTACTGTCCGGAAACGCGGTCGTTATTATGCTTTCCCGTTTACGGGGGGTCGAGGGCGATGGTTCGACGAGCCACGGACGCGTCTTGTATCGGCCGCCATTGCTGGTTACACAACGACTCAACAAAGTAGGCCAATACATATATATATATATATATATATATATATATATATATATATATATATATATATATATATGTCGTATGTACACAGGGTAACGGCGGCCGAAATCACCAGCGAGATTCGAGGCTTGTGCATTTTCCAAGAACCCTTATTTTATTATGAATATATATATATATATATATATATTCAGAAGGGGAATACAATATGAAGTCGTCAAATTTTATGCAGAAAAAGCCACGGTATCCCTACGTTATCTCGAGGTTCAACATTCACATTGCAGGCTCTGAATTTTGCATAATTCAATTCAATAAACAATTCGGAATGGCAATGAAATTAGTCTGATATACAATATTCGGATTCGAAACGAAAATAAATGAAACGAATTAAATGAAACGAACCAGAATGAATTGAAATGGGATGAAATGAAATGGAATGGAATTAAATGAAATGGAATTAAATGAAGGGGAATAAAATGAAATAAAAAATTTAATGAAACGAACCGAATAAATGGAATAAACGGATAATAAATGTAACAAATTGCGCATAAAATTTGTGCGAGGCCTATAAAAATTGAAGGGCTTAGAAAAGTACTAGAGAGAGGACTTAAAAAATGAAAGATGCAGTTTTTCGAGTGTAGAGATCGCTAAATTTTTGGGGGTTATTAGAGAAGAAATTGTGAATGCATTTTGGTAAGGCAATGGCTCAGTTACACCGAGGGATTGATCAGATCGGACGACACGTAATTGGAGTTTGAGCTTTCCTCACGTCATCTCGTATAGTGTAGTTATTCGAGCTTTTGTAGAGGGCACTACGGAAACTAGTTAGAGTATCAAAGAGTTGAGGACGTAGAAGAAGTCCAGAGAGAGAGAGAGAGAGAGAGAGAGAGAGAGGAAGATGTCTCATTGGACGTTCAACGATTCTTTTTCGCAAGGCGGTCGTGAGAGAGCTGAACAGACTGGGAATGCTTGTGGATCTATCTCACGTTTCAACGAGGACCATGAGAGCGGCACTGCAGACTACGAGGGCACCGGTGATTTTCTCCCACAGCGCGGCTCGTGCGCTCTGCAATTCCAGCAGGAACGTGCCAGACGACGTGCTCAGAAATCTGGTGAGTTTTCCCCTGGTATATCGAAAAAGAAAGACCGATAGAAAGAGAGAGAGAGAGAGGGGGGGTAGAAGAGAAATAAAAAGATCGTCGAAAAGAGCAAAAACCGGAATAAGTGAAATACAAATATCACGAAATAACAAGAAATGTCGCATAACCATGTACAAAATCGAATACAAGTGATATGCCGATGTATATGATGATCGATCGATCATTCGATGTCCGAACGAGATTAGCTGACGCCGATGTTAGTCGATAACAAGTATACCAAACGAAGTAGCCCTCGGAGTTAGGATCAATCACCGATAGGGTTTCGCGTTTGGAAAGTTCGTTACTCCCCCGCATTTTG
Source organism: Ophion obscuratus (assembly GCA_964007375.1). Taxonomy (NCBI): domain Eukaryota; kingdom Metazoa; phylum Arthropoda; class Insecta; order Hymenoptera; family Ichneumonidae; genus Ophion; species Ophion obscuratus. The sequence continues at coordinate 33,547,963 of OZ023314.1, forward strand.
AGGTCCAATTAGTCCAGAGTATGGCTTCGGGACAGAGAGCCTGTGGTGATATTGGCACAAACATATATACACGCATACATCCAAATGATTATATACGTATGTGTGTATATATATATAAGGTGGCTGGATATGAAGGTCCCCGTATGCAAGACATAGGTCCACGTTAACATCATCTATTTTAATTGCCTCTACAATGGCAAGTTTTCTGCAACGTGAGTCACATTTGCGGAAAGTTGTGCTCCATTAAGGCCTTAGGCCACAGTAACGGGTGGAGTAACGGGCGGATTTTTTCGATGTACAAAATCGCCGACTACTAATATTTTCTTTTGTTATCTTTTTTAGGCGCTCCGCGACGTGACATTTAGCATCCGCAATTTTTTACCTAGAACAAGAAACAAAAATTCTCGTCAATCTACATTAGAATACCTAGAGAAGTACGTACGGAATTTAAAAGAATATTGTTTTATTCAAAAGTTGTAGGGATTTGAACTTAAGAAATGAATTTTCAGGGAATAATTTCGTTATAACTGCTCATAAACTGCTCATAAAATGAAAAGTTTTCGATGAAGGGTCCACTTTGGAGCCACAAAAAGGCTATTTTCAAGATTTTTTTTTGAGGATTTTATAAAAGATAGGAATATAAAAGTTGTTGGGCTTGATAAATAAAGTCTTTAAATACGTTCAAAAAAATGTAATTCATTTTTATTCATTTTCAAGTACAAAAACTATAGTTCAACGTAACGCCTCAAAAATAGGTGGGCTAGGTAGCTCCATCACAACTCGGCAACGGCTTGTCTAAAACAAAAAAATCAAAGTCCATTACATTCAGTATGGCACCAGCTACAAAATGACCCTTGGATATAAAGTTTTATCAAAAAATAAAAAAATGGCAGATGAAAAACGAAAAAAGTAAAAAAACGCGTTTTTTCGCATTTCTTCGCAAAAAAAAACAAAGTAAAAATCAAAATTTCAAAACCATCGAGGGTCATCTTGTTGCGAATCATGTTTACAATATGTGGTGAAAATTTCAAGAGAATCGGTTCATTCGTTTTAGAGATACGATGGAGCTAGATATTGAAAACGTTGTTTCGAGAAAAACGCGTTTGAAGTTTATACTATGAAAAACTCTTACCTAAACTCAATCGGCAATTCTTGCACCGTACAAAATCCCTTCTGATTGCTCATCATCGTCGAATTCTTCAAGTCTTGCTTGCTCTCGATTTTTTGAAATTTTCAAAGTGGACTGACCCCTTAATGAGAAATACCGTGCGTACTTCTCTGCGAAATGCAATTAGGAACATAACTTTTAAATTTGAAGTAAATCGAGTGAAAATTGTTGAAGTTATTTGTCACGCCAATTGGAAAAAAGCTGTTGCGAGAAGTTTCGCGTAGTCGGCCATTTTGTACATGGAAAAAAAAATATATTTTTTCTAACAGCTTGATACTCATACTAAATAGATGTGTAATTAATTTTTTGAGTGAATCACTTTTTCATACGAAAAAAAATTGTTGAATTCGCACATGATCTTATACCCGTCACTGTGGCCTAAGGCCTTAACTCCCAACTGTATGCCGAATATACTGCATCAAGTACAACGTGCAAAGAGTGCTTTCGCCACTTCTAAAGTTGTGATTCCTTCATGAACACCAAAGATCGCGATAAACCAGCCAAAAGAGGGATGTCGTGTATTACGAGCTGCTGAAAGCCTCGAAAACCATCACTGGGGATCCTTGTAGACTGCAACTGATGCGTTTGCAGCGAGCTCTGCCCGAGAAAAAGCCGGAATGGGAGAATGCCATGACAAGTTGATTTTGCAGAACTACAAGGCCAGGCCGCATGTTGCTGAACCGGTTGAGAGGTACTCGCAAGGAGTGAACTGGGAAATTCTACCCCACCCGCCATATTCCCCAGACATCGGCCCCTCCGATTACCATTCGTTCCGGCTGATACAGCCAGCGCTTACGGCTCAGCACTTCACCTCGTACGAAGGAGTCACAAATCGCCTAGATCAGCCTTTCCCAACCCTTCATTCACGGCGGACCCCTGGAACGCCCTCCTGCGGTCTAGTTCGTCAATTTTGTGTCTTTATTAATGTTGTCCACGGACCCCTTTGGACATGCTCGCGGACCCCAGGTTAGGAAACGCCGGCCTAGATTACTGAATTGCCTCTTAAGAATTCTGCATACCTGAAATCCCAGTGTTCACTAAAAAATGAGCCCAGGCTGTATTTTCCAATGGGCAATTTGGATAAACCAGTTCGTCGATTTGCTCCCGAAACACTGGCGTTTTCCCATGAAACCATCTATACAGGGCTACTGGTTATCCAACAACTAGGGAAGTCTTTGTGCAAAAGTGAAACATTTTCGAGATATCATTATTTTTATTATTTCTTTTGAAGGAGGGGTAGGCAACTTTCAAAACTCATTTTAAAAAGATTGTTGTATGGAATCAAACTTTTTTGTTCTTTGTTGTTAAGGACATAGTAACAAAGAATTATCAACCACAAAATAAGAATGACTATTAGACTAGCAGAGTTTTGGATCGCTACTTCAAAAGTGATTGCAGATTATTCTCAGTTTATGGTTGATATCTCTTTTTTACTGTGTCCTCAAACTACAAATAATTTTTTTAAAGTTTGATTCCATACAACAGTTTTTTCAAATCAACTTTTAAAGTTGTCTACCCCTCACTTAATAATAATAATAATATCTCGAAAATGGTTTACTATTATATAAAGCTTTACTGGGTTATTTTTTACTGGGATAGGGGGCTTTACTGGGGCTTCACTGGGATAGCGGAAAACATGTCCTACAACCCTTGCAAGGGATCGTGACCACTAGTACAACGGTGTATGCAGAAATGGATCATAGTATTGAAGCTCTTGAGGCTGCCACAACCCTTACAACAGCCTTCAATCAATCCTAGCCTCGATGCAAAGATATTCGATCGAACCTCACTCGGAGCTCCCAGGTTTCCGCGTAATAATAATAAACCCAATGCATCAATTGTTTCCATTCGATTGTGCTCTTACGACAGCGGAAGAACGAGTCAATTTGTCCATTCCCAAAATACAAATGCAGTATCTTCTTCAAGAGGAAGAAGATACTTTATCGAGATAGAGCGAAAAGATTTTTCGACTGCTCCGAAGGAAAAATGTTTTGCAGATGTTCGGGAAAGCACACATGGTACGGCGATATGTCAACGTACGCGTCGATTCATTACCTTCATCATCTCTGCGACACTTCATTTTCCACGCGTCAACTCTTAAGGCCTTATACAGGGTGAGGGCACTAACTGTTGCCACCTCGAATATCTCTGTAATTATCGACGTCACAAAAAAAATTTTGAAACAAAAGTTGTACCGCACGAAAGGGGTCATCAAATGCGACTATTTTTTTATCTCAGTGGAGGCGCTGTCGCACAGTAAAGGTCACCTCCACTTTTTCAAATGGGACGGTACATTTTTTTTCAACTATCTTGTAGAGCATCGGAAAATGCATAAAAAACATTTTGGGGTCAAAGTCGTTCAAGGTCATTTAAGATCAAAAAGTGACATGAACTTTATTTTTATGTGAACATTTTTTTGGACTTTATTTTTATGTGAAGAATTTCTTATCACTTCGGCACTTATCGAATCACAGGCTCGAAGAATTCTCTCACGCATATCATCCGGCGTAGTTGGACGTTCTTTATAAACAAGATCTTTCAAGTATCCCCACAAGAAAAAGTCCAGAGGCGTCGAGTCTGGCGAGCGAGCCGGCCACGATACAGCTCCTCCGCGTCCAATCCAACGATTTGGAAATCTCTTTTGCAATTTATTTCTAGCTATCAGCGAAAAATGTGCCGGGCACCCATCGTGTTGATACCACATTCTGTTTCTTGTTTCTAAAGATATTTCTTCCAATAACGGACCTAATGTTTCTTGAAGGAATGTGGTGTACTTCCTACCATTAAGATTCACTTCGATGAAATAAGGGCCTATGATTCTATCTCCAATAATCCCACACCATACGTTAACCGACCACGGTCTTTGGTGTGCAACTTACCACAGCCAATGTGGATGTTCAGTTGACCACAAATGCATGTTATGCAAGTTAATATTTCCATGATTCGTAAATGTTGCCTCATCAGTAGATAAAATCGGATTAATAAAGAGTCATCTCTCTGAATCTGGCGTTGAGCCCATCGGCAGAATTCAGTGCGATTCATGAAATCCGTACCAGTTAATTTCTGATGGAGACTGATGTGGTAAGGATGATATTTATGACGATGTAGAACACGTAGAATATTTCTTTGGCTTACGCCAGATTCCCTCGCAATTTGACGAGAACTCGAACAAGGGTCTCGATGAACGCCGGCAAGAACACCAATTTCCGTTTCTTCGTTAGTAACTCGCTTTTGTCGGTTACTTTCCCGAAGGGGTAAGGATCCAGTTGTCCTCAGTTTAGTGTACAAAATTTGAAATTTACGGCATGTAGGATGAGAACGTTCAGGAAATCTTTCAACGTATAAGTATCTAACTCTCACTGCATTTTTCTGACATTCTCCGTAAATTAGAAGCATATCAGTTTGCTCTTCAAAAGAATATATCATTTACATTCGCTTGATTCATTAATACTAGTCTCACAATTCTTACTATTGTTATCTTGGGTTTGTTTGGGCGTAACATTGTACAATGTTCCGTGTACGTTGTAGGTTCGGTGCCGTTGTTTACATACGAGACAATGGCAAGACTTCGGCGATAAGTGCCGAAGCGATAAGAAATTCGTGATGAGGAGATTGCAATACTGCATTGATTCCAATGGCAATCACTTTGAACATCTACTGTGAATAAAGGTAATTTGACATAAAAATAAAGTTCATGTTACTTTTTTATCTTCAGTGACCTTGAACGACTTTGACCCCTAAATATTTTTTATGCAGTTTTCGATGCTCTACAAGATAGTTGAAAAAAAATGTACCGTCCCATTCAAAAAAGTGGAGATGACCTTTACTGTGCGTCAGCGCCTCATCTGAGATAAAAAAAAAATGATCGCATTTGACCAGTTGTACCCTCTCAACTACAAAGTTGTACCCTCTTGTACGGTACAACTTTTGTTTCAAACATTTTTTTGTGCCGTCGATAATTACAGAGATATTCAAGGTGGCAACAGTTAGTGCCTCACCCTGTATGTTCGATTTTTTTTCATTATTTATTTATTTTTTATTCCATTAGCTTGAACGGTTAGGAATATTTTAAGCTTTGCAGAATTGAAAACTTCTGTAAAGCTATTAAATGAGGTAAGATTTCATTTATAATAGATACCGTGCAGCGCGCCCGACCGCGAACTTCAAAGCCGTTTTTCCACGATTCACTTTTTTGAACCTTGTGAAAGTTCTAACTCTTGAACGAAGGTTCAGATCGCTTTGAAATGTTTACAACCTATTCTTACAAGGAACATCTCTTGCGCAACGCCCTTCGATTTCGTTGAAATTTGGATATGTTATAAAGCACCGAAAAGTAAGCGATACGTATTTTTTTATCGGTGGAAAAACGGTTTCAAGGGCTGAAACAGACCCTCAAAAATGGGGATGTTTTTCGTTTTTCGTTGATAACGTTTTAACGATACGAGATATTAAAAAATTTCAAATTGCAACAACGTTTATTTTTTTGTGCACTATACATTAGAGATGAAAACGATAACGTTATCGACGAAATACGAAAAACACCCCTATTTTCGAGGGTTCGTTTTACCCCTTAAAACCTTTTTTCCGCCGATGAAAAAATTACGTATCGCTTACTTTTCGGTGCTTTATAACATATCCAAATTTCAACACAATCGAAGGGGTCACATGAGGGATGTTCCTTGTTAGTATCATCACCTATCGTGTGAACCACAGAAACAAACATTTCAATGACACAAAAAAATATAAAAAATAAAATACCGACAGAAAATTGAGTAAAAAAAAGTTAAGTTTCAAATTTTTATTATAATAATTTTTTTTAAATAATATTGTTGTTCCACGCTGAAGATACATTCATTATGCAATTGTAAATATATTCATTTTTTTCTTTCACCAACTTTCACCATCAACGTGCGTGCAAAAAAAATACATTGCTTTATTATGTTTTATCTCCGCCATTTGTTAATATTTCTGATTTTTTTTACATATACTTAACCATGTACATAAATCATCTGTAAAAAATATGTTGTCAATACATGTGTCATTTTTGTTTCACCGCGTCTAGAAAAGTACCTTCGAAAATCGGCGAAATTGCGTGTGTAAGGCCTTAATGTATTTTAATCTTCATCGCGGCCGCGCGTTCTGGCCGAATTTTCAAGCCGCATTCCGCGCTCACAAGGCAATTTCTATCAGTCGACAAAGGTGCTTATCCATGGGATAGGAGAAAAACAGTTAGCGAAATACCGACGAGGAGAAACCTTCACCCTCGCTGTGGAGAGTGTCGAAACTTCAACTTCCACTCAACCTTACCGCGATTGCTAGTGGATTCCGACAGTTGCACCATCGCGTGTACATATCGATGTATGTGTGCACATATATACGTGCATACAAACGCATATATATGGAGCATTTGCAGCGGTATTACCAGCGACTGCCTCTATCGCAGGCTCGAGAATATTGCACTGCTGAATTTCCGACAGATGCAAATTTCACGTCAGTCGGTCACCACAACCGGCGAGAAACTTTCAGGCTCTCTCTCTCTCTCTCTCTCTCTCTCTCTCTCTCTCTCTCTCCCTTTCAGCCACTTTTGCCGCGTCTCACAGGACTCGTGAATCATTGGACTCGAGAAATGCAAATGCGATACTTCATTGCAAATTTCACAGGCGCCTCGTCTTCGGCTCGAAAAGATTTTTTTTTCTTGGAACATACAAACGACAAAGTTTCTCAACTATCGCAGCAGTACGCATCGTGATGCGACATCTGTGGAGGGCGTGCTTTCATGTTTCCAATTTATTGTTTTTATTGCAGGCAAAAAACGGGGGCGTTGCGATGATCCCTTTTTATACGTACTTCATAACGTGTAACAACACAGCGACAATCAAGGACGTGATCGGTAAGCTATTGCGAATCCTTCGAGCCTGAAGGGAGAACGTTGTTTCGACATTTTAGTAAAAATTAGGCCGTCTGCGCGTAAATGACTATTCAGTGATATTTTATTTGCAGCACACATAAATCACATCAGGAAAATTGCGGGTATAGATCACGTTGGCATCGGCGCGGGATTCGACGGCATAAATTTGTAAGTGTTGCCATTTTCTTTTGAGCACGAAGATACCAGCGTAGATTTTTTTTCTTTATTTACCATCTTGGTTCGTATGGGCTTGCGGGTTTTTACGATCCGCACCCTTTCAATTTTTATCTAGGGTTAACATTTTGCCTGACGTGGAATGCTTTCAATTTGTACGTGATATCGGTTGAAAGCAATCAACCCCAGTAGAAATTGAAGGCGATCGACCTCAGTGAGAATTGACAGTACAAATGTTTGCCCTAAATAAAAATTGGAAAAAGTAGGATCGTAAAAGCCCGCAAGCCGATACGAACCAAGATGGTGAATAACGAAACCCTAGGTAACAGATGAAAGCGGTTGACTTATATGAAAATTGACCCCAGGTAGAAATTGAAAGCGGTCAAGGCAAGTAAAAATTCATCCCGGGTAAAAATTGAAAGCGGTCGGGCCCAGTAAAAAATGAAAGCGGTCAACCCAAGTAAAAATTGATCCCGGGTAAAAATTGAAAGCGACCGACCGCAGTAAAAATTGACCCCAGGTAAGAATTGAAAGCGGTCGGGCCCAGTAAAATTTGACAGCGGTCGACCCCAGTCAAAATTTACCCTAGGTGAAAATTGAAAGCGGTTGACCGCAGTAAAAATTGACCCCAGGTGAAAATTGAAACCCCAGACTTATCAGTCCACCATTCTCGGTTCCTCAGCGAGCCGCCAGACTATTGCATTCCGTCACTCTTGCCCAATGCACCACTGTGTCGCATTTAAACCCCAGTTGTGTCCACCATGAGGAACTCAGTAAAACCAGTGCGTGGCTAGGCGGTCACCCATCCGGATAATGGCTCAGGCCAACGCTGCTCGTCTCAAGAGATCGCCGAAGCCGCCTACCGGTCGCGCCTCCGCTACTATCCGTCACTAACCTACTTTTTACACAGGACGAAGATTGATTGTACACTGATTATTTTACAAAAAAAATCTATCACTTTGTCGATCGAACGGTCTACAAACTCTTTGAGTTACCCCCTGAAGACATCTTTCGTCTTCCTTTGTACATGATTTAACTTAGTGCGAGAGTGATTGTTCCCGATTCGGATTATACGAGCTTCTGATGTTAATGGAAACGCTGCTGTTGATTTTCAGCACCCCCATTGGACTGGAGGACGTCTCGAGGTATCCTCAACTATTGGCGACTCTTCTCGAGGATCCAGCATGGTCCGAGGAAGATATAAAGAAACTCGCCGGCCTCAATCTACTGAGAGTGTTTGCCAAAGTCGAGCAGGTACGTGCATTCTCTCTCTCTCGCTCTCTTTCTCTCTCTGCCGCAATCAATTTCCTTATCTACCATCCAGCGGAAATCGATCTTATCACGCTTCAACGATCGCTCGCTTCTTTTATTATCCTTCCTTCGTTGCTTATTTCCAACTCTCTCTCTCTCTCTCTCTCTCTCTCTCTCTCTCTCTCTCTCTCTCTCTCTCTCTCTCTCTCTCTCTCTCTCTCTCCCGCTCTCTCGTGTCCCATCTCGTTTCGATTCCCCAACAGAATTTCATTCGACGATCTTCTTTATTAGACCTCCCGCGAGTTCCAATTTCGCCAAGAAGTCGCCGGGAGGGGTTAAAAAAATACAAAATATGATTATGACCCGTGAAGCATCGAGATTTGCGCAATTTTCCGTGTCAACGTGTACGCACAATTTTCACCCTAACAATAACGGGGATAATAATAATGATGAGAAATGTCGTAACGATGATCATTGTGGCGGAAAATCCCTAGATATACATGCGAGATCTCGAGGATTCCGCGAAGCGCGAATATTAATTCCAATATGTTGTCATTACCGACTCTATATTCCGGGCTTCTTTTCTTATCGCAACGCAAAATGATGCAAATGTATAGTCGTTTTCGAAATTATGTTGCGTTTTATCGCGGGAGAGTAAAAAGAATTATTTTATGGTTTTTTTCTCGTTTTTACCATATTGAATATAAATTTCACAAAAAAAAATCGTGACTGAATATTTATCGGATGGTCGAAAGGCAGTAAAAATGAATAAAGATGCCGTTAAATCGCCGTCTATTGTACAATTGTTACACGTGCTCTGCAGGGCCCCGCAGCCACTAGGAACTCTTGCAATTTCGTAATAGAAAAGACGTTCATAACGCGCACTTTCACGCACAATTATTGCGTTTGTTGTAAAATAATTAGCTTTGGAAAGTAACGAGAAAGACGATTTTCTAGTCGACAACATTTAGTTGTCGAATAACCATAATTTGAGGCATTTGTAAGACATACTGCTGCTTCGATAAACAATAGATGAATTTGAAAATGTTGTCAAGTAATTTACGGGTAATGGGGGCTCTAAATTTGATTTTTGTTTAGACGGAAAAACTTTATTGGAAATGTACAATCAGCTGAAATATACAGGGTGTCCCTCTTATCTCTGCCACCCGAAATAATTCGGTAATTATCGACGTCACAAAAAAATGTTCCAGACAAATGTTATACGCTGTAAAGGGGGCCATCAAGTGCGATGAATTTTTTTTATTTCCGTGGTGGCGCTGAGGCACAGTGAAGGTCATCTCCACTTTTTTTTGAATCAAATGGTACATTTTTTTTCCAACCATCTTGTAGAGCACCTCAAGTCGCATAAAAACATTAGGGGGTCAAAGTCGTTCAAGGTAATTTCGAACGCCTATTAAAATGAATTACAAATACAAATCTAATACGACTTTGACCCCCTAATGTTTTTTATGCGGCTTGCGGTGCTCCACAAGATGGTCGACGAAAATGTACCATTTTATTTAAAAAAGTGGAAGTGACCTTCACTGTCCGTCAGCGCCTCCGCCGAAATAAGAATAATTCGTTTGTGATGTCGAACATTTTTTTGTGATGTTGATAATTACCGAGTTATTTCGGGTGGCAGAGATAAGAGGGACACCCTGTATACAAAAAAGAATACAAAACAATTGCAAGGGTTTGTTATTGAGTTCCACCTAGCTCGGGGGCCGGATTGAAATTCCGAACTTTGAATGATCAGAACGCTCAAAACTCCGAAAGAATACTACCCCGAAAGGTTTTACACGAAAGACCAAAACTCCGAAAATCTGAACACCGTCAAATTAATTCGGCTATGAAAGTTTTAAAAGTTTCAAAATTTTCAATAAATCAACGAATTATTTCAAGAATGTTCATTTATTTAGAAGTGATTTAACGTCAATTTTGAAATTTGTTTAGACAATATTATACGTTCTACATAATTTACAGTCAACTTGTAGACTTTCGCTGGCATGATCTTCACGAAACGTGTAATTTCAATATAATTTTTTATTGTTCTCTTAACGATATGACTAATAGCATCCTCGAATATTATTATCCTCTAACTAGTCGTTCCACCAAAAAAAAAATCGCGATAGATCGCTTAACTTTAGACGTTTACAGTGGTGTAAGATACACCCTCAATGCAGAAACAAAAAACCGGAGAAGGACCTTAGATTTTTGCAATATTGGAAACCTTCATATCTCCACAAAAAACATTTTTTCGAAAAAATGCAAGCACAAGTCTTTTCTACAAAAATCGAAATTTTCCAAAAATACTTCTCTACTTCTTCGCACTTTTAAGGGGTCTTCTCACTAAAAGGCTATTTTCATGTTTTTTAAATAGGTTTATATTATCGATATACATTCTTTTAAATTGACTTATTTATGTCACTATTTATAGACGAAAATGGTAGTTAAAAAAATTTCCTAAAAATATTGTAGGTCTGCGCTGTTGATGAAATCTCGGAGATGGATCATCCGAAACAAGAAAATCAAACGGTTTTAAATTTAGTACGTTAATGGCTATCGCGCATGTCATACGATTTTTATATATGCACAAATAACAAAATGGCGGACATTTTAACAAAGACAAAACGTGTTTTTTCAGCGTTTTTGGCAAAAAAAAAGTAAATATCAAAATTAAAAAAAATCCTTGATATGCGCTATAGCTTAAGTTGTAAAGAATATGTGGTTAAAGTTTCATAACGATCGGTTCAGTAGTTTCGAAGATTTTATCAACAAGCTGTCGAAAAACGTTGTTCCGAGAAAAACGAGTTTAAAGTTTGCTGGGGGTACATAAATACATAAAAAAAAATTTTTAATGTATTTCGAAAGTATATTTATTAAGTTTAACAACTTTCATACTAATATCTATAATATAAACCTATTTTAAAAAATCATGAAAATAGCCTTTTTAGCGTCTAAAGTGAGAAGACCCCTTAAATCTTCACCAACAAACCCTTTGGTATGTTGCTTCCGTATGAATCCTAATAATTGGGAAAATTCCACTGCGACGAGGTGGGGCGAAAAAAAAAGACTCCGAACTACCGTGCCACCGTTTCGAGTTGAAAAAAATCTTCAAAAATCTTTTTTCACTCAATTTTGTACAGATTCTAATTCAAAGCTAAATTTTGATTAAAGTTCGTGAATTTCTTAAAAATCTATTCAAATTACCCACATCAGTTTTCAGGCCTCCTCTTCACTGTGACCGCATTTTTTCAAATTCATTTTTTGCATGGCTCCATTCGCTGAATTTTCCATACTGGGTATTTATCGTTTTTGCAATTGACACACAGGTGCGCGACGAGTGGCAGAGAGCAGCCGTGCTACCGGTCGAGAAGATAAGCCCACCTGACAACTCGGCCTGCGCCTACGGCTCGTCCTGATCCGCCTTGCGTAGCCTCGTCCCCGGATTTTTACAATTGTCGCACTCCATCAAGATACGCCACAGGCTCGACGAGATCAGGCCGCTCGGTCACGAGAATAGCAACAATTACGGGCGACTGCGCTCGCGAATCCTGTGAATCGTCTGCCAAAAATCTGTTTGTTCTTACCGCACCAACGTTTTTTTTTTTAACCCAGGCATTCATATTTCACGATAACTTCCGTTAGATATAATTTGATGGCGAAGTGGAAAAAATCGTTTGAAATGTTCGCGATCGAGCGAGCCAGAATTCTTTTTAGAATAAAAAAAAAACGCGTTTTGGCGCGTGCTCGAAACTATCGATAAAAAAAAGGATCGTCAGTCAAATTCAACAACTCGCTCACTTTTCGATTAAGGCGGAAAACCAGTTAAGGAGTACGTTTTTTTTGTTGCAATTTTCATGGTTTTTTTTACAAGGAATTAATTAATAGAATTTATTCAAACTTTGGAAATATTTTGTATATATTTCGAAGCTAATAATTAAATTTTTTTCAAAGCATTTCCTCTGAAAATGTGGAATATATACCCATCGAAGGTTGTCATCAGACTTTGCTGTTTGTGTGAACTCTGGAGGCTACAGTTTTCATCGGAAATCAATACGGTTTAGAGATTACTTTAAGAACACGTTTTCCTTCTATATGAACCTAACTCTGACGAAAAAATTGAAAATTTCATTTTTTTACAGGTGTTTAACGGCGGGGTAAAGTTAATTCGGCAAAAAAAAGGCATGTTTTTAAGATTTTTTGGCGTAACGAATAGTGTTCGTTTATTGAAAAATTTACATATAATAAAGTAACACTTGAACAACATTCTCCTAAATTTGCATTGCAAAATATTCAAAACTGAGCGACTGAAAATTAAACCCCTGAGGCGCCTCGAAAAAAAAGTTGGCTTGCGGTGTGCACCATAACTCGCAACAGAATAATTTGAAACAAAAAAATCAAAATGCATTTGTTAAAGGAGATCTTTCTCGAGGTAATGACGGGAGAATTTTTTTTTTTCGATTTTTCGATTTTTCGTAGCACTTGGGAGCCAAAAACCCGATTTTCGCTAAAAAAATCGGCTAATTTGTTGTTGAAAAATTAGTAATTATTTAAAAAAACAAAAAAGCTCTCGACAATACCTGGTGAATTATGTGAAGAAGTACTGTGCAAAATTTCAAAGCGATTGGTCCAGTAGATTTTGAGTTATCGTGCACACGGACTTCAAATATGACAAGTCATAGAAAAACGGTTTGAAAAACGCAGAAGAGAAGAGAACGGCATGGAGCAATAGACGCTCAAATGCTCATAACTTCGTCAATTTTACTCCGATCGACTTGAAATTTTAACACAATATTCTTGATATATTATGCATTCATTTAAAAAATTAAAAAACAATGAAAACAAATTTTTAATACTTTACCCCGCCCTTAAAGAAAAGGGTATAATTTTTGCCATTATTTGATAAACTTTTTTGCTATAAAAAACATACTTCAAGGCAGTAGTCTGGTCTAGAGCGAGATTTTTTACGTTATTTTTGGGTTGGAATGACTTTTAAACCGTTGAAGTTGTCTTGATGAAATTTTACATACGTATTTATTGTTCCTTTGAGAATGTATATAAATTTAAAAAAAAATTATTTTAAATATTTTCATGTACTTTTTTATTTTTTTATTACATGGTCCGCCGAAAACCGCCTCAATCGGCGCCCACTCTGGGTGACATTGTATGCATTTGAAAGAAAAATATATATATATATATTCTCAATCTATATGAGTATTCCGAGAACTGGTAGCAGAATTAGTACTTAAAAAAATGTTGTCACAAAATGGCGGCCTGTTAAACTTTGATTAACGATATTTCATACATTTTCGGGTATTCGACGAGTTATAAAATGTGGGCAAAATTATTGTTCGACTCAATTCTGCTACCAGTCTCTCCAAAATTTGAGCTCGATCGGTCAATTAGTTATTGAGATATCGTGGGCGCCGATTTGAAAAACACAGTTCTGCGATAAACGCGTTCAAAGTTTTGGTACCGTTAGATGAGGTTTGGGCGCGGCTTGCTTATAATTTCTATTACTCTACTAATTTTTGAAATATCAATAAACGGTTTTCACGAGCGTATTAAGAAAGGTCTAAGGAATAATAAAATGAGAAAGAAAAATCGATTTTGTCAAATTTCTAGACCAGACTACTGTCTTAAACAATAATATTACCCCAAATTTAGGTTCATATAGAGCGATATTATATTTTAAAAAACTAACTATTACTTTATAAAATTATAGGTTATACATTTTTTGAACTACAGTGTACACAAGTTGAAAAAAGCGTTGGAAAAAAATTACAGAAAGCAGGAAATTCGAGGCAGTAATGAATTATTTATACTACTTACCGGTTAATCAGCGAGTAGTTTATCTAAAAATTTATGGAATTGGAAAAAAATAGTTTATTTTTAGTAATCTAAACTGGTGTTCCGCCTTAAGGAAGGACACCACTGTGACGGGCCGAAAAAAGGTCATTTATCCGATTTTTTTTCTCCACTTGATTATTTATTTGGGATTCGGAAGAAAGGTATGTTTTTAAGTATACATTGAACTTATATCGTTTACATTTTTTTTTTTAAATTGAAAATTAACAACATCATTCAGGTGCAATGGAGTTTCGGTATAAAAAATGTGGTCCAATGGCCGGATCGATAACTTGACAATTGTTGGTCTGAAAAATAAAAATAAAAAAGTTTCATAATCTATATAAATGTAGTTCGTAGTCGGTAGTCGTTTTTTTTTTCGAAAGAAAAAAAATTCACGAAATGGCAGATGTTCAAAATAGTGCAATTTTGGCGAAATGTTTACTTGCATTGAGGGGCTTGAAAAATAATAAATAAAGAAACGACTACGTACAAACGCAGCTCCGGCGATTGCAACATTTTTTTTTTTTTTTTTTAATTCAAAATCGAACAATTATAGTTATGATCCCGGCCTGGTCGAGAAAAGTCGTTTCGAGAAAAACGCGATTGAAAGCTTGAGTCCACGTAAATCGTTGCGCTACCAACTTTCACTAAATCGTTTGTAACTTGGTCAATTTTCAATATTCTAACTAGGAATTTTTTTTCGAATATTCTTAAACAAGCTTTCAAAAAACGTAACAAAACGATTATTTGACACGTCACAGCGTTATCCCACCTTAACTAAAGTCTCACGTTAAATTCTCCTATTTGCCTCTGCGCTACTGTAGCTCCTGAAAGGTTCTCGTGCCCGAAACTCGCCACGTCAAGAACTCGACGATCGAATCGATAGATCGATCGCGAAGACCATCCAAACGATTTTTCCATCTCAACATTTCTCCCCCTCTCATCTCCAGCTTCGTTCGTCGGCGAAAAAAAGTGTTCCCCCTCGTGTGCCCTCGCCATTGAGTGACAGGTATCGCGATGCCCTGCTGGCTCTCCTCGAGGAGAATTGAATCAGGAACGAAAGCTCGTAAAAGTCCTGATAATTCGTAAAAAAAAAAAATAAAACAAAACACCCACACATACACGACTATTATATAACGAAGCCAAATAATTCATAGATTTCGTAGACTGATCAACGAACCACTGAGAATTCTGTGAAAGGAGTATCTTGTTATATATCAACCGCCACCGAGTTTATATAAAAACGTTTACATAAAAACGATAATTTTCGCTTTTCGACTGCCATTTGTTTGACTGCGACGTATAGACGTGGCTTGATACGTGCCCAAGTACGTTTGCAAGTACGACACGATGTGTCATTGGAAGAAGAAAAAATCCAAGGGACGTCAGGTTTGTCCCGATGATATGAGAGTGAAGGGGCTGAAACGAGAAAAGTTCGTTCGAAGGAGAAGCAGTGAAATTCGTGCTATTTTCTCGGAGCGAGAAATAAACGCGTAATTCAGGATGGAAGTGCGGGAGGATCGGGAGGGCCTGATGGACTGGATCGTACGGGGGAGTTGAATGGAAAATAGTGAGGGTTAGGAAAAGCGTGGCGGGATTAAAGTTGTGGATTATTGAATTCCCCTGTCCCTTCCCGATCGATCGACCAGACTGAAAGATGCGAACTCGATTAGACGCCATCGACGCCCGACGAACTTTGGCTCTTTCAACCCCTCCGCTCGCATCCACGACCACCGTAGTCGACCTTTCTCCCTCGTCTTATTCGATTAACAGGGTCACTGGTACACGACGCGATCGCCGCTATCCACGGAATATTCAACGTTACGGTTATTTGGCATTTTTGTATTTTTTACTCGGACTGCCTCTTTGATCTGGGCACAGTTCCCAACTTGCTACGCTTATCGCCCCTTAATTAAGGGGTAACGCCACCTTGTTACGCCGTTATTCATAAAGGGAGTTTCAAGTTGATTTTTTGAGAATTAAGACATTTTATTCGAAATTTACAATCGATTCTTCAAAATATCCACAACGGGAAGGGCCAAAACATTTTGAAAGATTTTTTCGTCCGAAATGAAGATACTTTGTCCGCGACGATCTTTTTCGCTGAACGAGCTCTTCGCTGTGGAATTTTTCCAGATTTTAGATAATTGGAATTTAGATGGTTATTTAGATAATTATTTAGATAATCATCTTAGATACTTATTCGGGTAATTATCTTAGATAGTTTTTTGGGTTATTGTCTTAGATAATTGCCTGAGACAATTATCTAGGATGTTTATAACTATTTTAGATAGTTATTTGGGTAATTATCCCGGATACTTATTTAGATAATTATCCGACATAAATATCTTAGATAATGATTTAGGTCATCATCTTAGGTAAAGATTTTAGATAATTATCGTCGATATTTATTTGGGTAATTACCTTAGATAGTTATGTGGATTATTATCTTAGATAATTACCCGAGATAATTGTCTCAGATCGTTATTTAGATAATTGTCTTAGATAAATATCTTGGATAATGATTTAGGTCATCATCTTCGATAAATATTTTAGATAATGATCTTAGATAATGATTGAGGTCATTATTGTAGATTTCATTCGATTTCAGATAATTATCTCAGATAATAACATTTTACATAATCTGAATGATTGTTCAGATAATTAGATAATTAGTTCAGATAAATTCAGTCTAGAGTGCAATACCAAAGCGTTTTTAAAATAGAATATCAAACACTCGAGAAGTAGCAAGGATTTAAAAGAAATATTGATTTTTCCATTTGAAATGTTAATTCCTGAAGGGCTCTACAATATTTCATGAAAAAAACTTCTCCAGTTTTTTATATTTAGGAAACGCTTCGATCTTTCACGCCAGATTAAATCCCAAAAAGGAAAAAATTCCACACCAAATGGCTTCTATTTTGCACAGGAAAAGAAATCTTGAAAAAAAAAATGTCCTTTCCTTTCAGTACATTTTCAAAAACCAATTGCGAATTCTGAATAAACTCCATTAACGTTATTTCCATCAACTTCAAAGTCACCCTATCAGTTTGTTGCTCAACGTGGTCGTGTTACCCCTTAAACTTGTCGGGGAACTATTATTGCGTGAAAAAAAGAAATCAGTGACTGAGTTTTTTTTCAACTTTCTTTACTCGTTAAAATCGTTACGAACGATACAAAAGCATGAGGCAGTATAAAAATGTTTGTAGAATTTCGTCTGCTGCAATTAACCTCTCAATAAGACCAAAGTTATGAAAATAAAAATGTCTACAGAATTAACGAATCGTCGTCTTGTATCGGTGAGCCCATTGCCCAACTTTTACGCAGTTAAGAAAAAAAAATAGGAAGTACCGAAATAAAATTGAAAAATGAATTATTTATATTATACAAAAGAAAAAATACAATCCAGACGCAAGGCCTCGGGCCTTGTCGCAATGTACGAGAAGACGAGAAGAACAAAAAAAAATGCGAGCGATTTTTCCAACGTGTATTTTACGAACTTTTTCATCTCTCGGAGCATTTTCTCCGAGCCGGCTGAACATTGTAGTCGCCTGTCGTAATCGACTGGACCGCCGAATCCGTAATGTTTTATTGATACCTTAACGATAATGATATCGATCGTCGCAAGCGTGATCGAAGACGGCAATGCGCGATGAGAATACCGAGAGATTGATAATAACATTTATAACGTATCGTCGAAACGGACGGTAAACGATTTAGGGTGGCTCTAACGTACTTTTTGGAAAAGCTATATTTTATTCCCTTCCCTTAGGGGAGGACATCACTGTGACGGGCCAAAAAAGGTCGCTTTTTTCAATTTCTTTTTTGTTTACCAGATTTTTTATTTGGAATTTGGAAAAAAAGATGTGCAGTCACATTCAATAAGTCGGCCACTTTTCGATTGAGACGGAAAACCAGTTTAGGAGTACGTTTTTTTAGCAATTTTCATGATTTTTTTTACAAGGAATGAATTAATAAAATTCATTCAAACTTTGGGAATATTTTATATATAATTTCAAACAAATAATTAAATTTTTTCGAAGCATTTTCTCTGAAAATATGGAACATATACACATCGAAGGCCGTCGTCAGACTTTGCTGTTTATGTACACTCTGGAGGCCACAGTTTTCAACGGAAATCAATACGGTTTAAAGATTACTTTAGGAACTTGTTTTCCTTCTATATGAACCTAACGCTGACGAAAAAAAATTAAAATTGCATTTTTTAGAGGTGTTTAAGGAAAAGGGTATAATTACCCTTTTTTTGCTATAAAAAATATACTTTAAACAATATCTTCCCAAATTTAGGTTCATATAGAGCGTAATTATATTTTAAAACCTAAGTATTGCTTTATAAAATGATAGGTCGTTACCTTTTTGAATTAGAGCGTACACAAATTGAGAAAAGTCATTTTGAGAAAAAAAAACGCGTTTGAAAAAAATTACCGAAGACACCAATGTCGAGGCAGTAATGAATTATTTATACTACTTACCGGTTAATCAGCGAATAGTTTAACTAACAATTTATCGAATCAAAAAAGTCGATTTTTTGTGTCATCTAAACTGGTTTCCCGCCTTAAGGAAGGACACCACTGTGACGGACCGAAAAAAGTCGTTTTTCCTATTTTTTTTTGTCCGCTTTTGGACCAAAAAAGTCCTTGTGGACTTTTTTGTTCACAAGGTATAATAGAGTCTCTGTATCAAAAATGTGGTCCAACGACCGGATTGATAACTTACAATAGTTAGTCTGAAAAATAAAAATAAAAAAGTTTTCTAATTTACATAAATGTAATTTCCGCTGTACATCGCCGTTTTTTTTTTTCGAAAAAAAAAAATTCATTAAATAGCGGGTGTTGAAAAGAAATGTGTAAATTTGGCGACATTTTCACTTATATTCAGGGGCTTAAAAATACTAAATTACACAAAACGGCTACGTACAACGATAACTACTCCAATAACGGAAATTTTGGTTTTTTAAAATTGAAATTCAGACAATTATAGCTAGAGTTATGATTTTCCATATTTTAACTTGACATCTTTTTCACATATTCTTGAAAATGTATACATTAAGAAAAAACAAAAAAAAATCGATTTTTTCACCCATCACAGTGGTGTCATGTCTTAAGATCCATCCGTGCAAACTAATCAGTAGGAAGAATTTTTAAACTTAGCACTTTCGTTCCGAATTTACAATCAACAAGGATTTTTTTGGAGCATGAGTTCTAAAGATAAACAAAATTATACGATTGCAAATGTGTACACATTTTTCCTCCAAAAAGTATTTTTTCCAGGCTGCATAGATCGATTTTCCTATTCCACGAAACTTTCAGTCGCCGATAAAAGATGTCTCTATCTTTTTCCTCCAATTAATTAAAAAAAGAAACAATATTACTCTCTGAAATGTCGTACGAATTCGAAAAATGTCCGAAGACTTGTGCGAGCGTGATCAATGACTGAAAAATGCACCTCGCAATTTTTTCTAATCCGCGTAATTCGTAGCTTTTCGTATGGGAGATGAGAGTATCGTTGTTCGGTAGCCACGCCATTTTTATTTTCATTATTCCCCCTGTCCTGTGACGATTGCGAGCACTTCACGATTGCCCTTTCCCTTCGGCGAACAATCACGATTTTACGAGGGTCGATCGCGTCGACTTTCCTATTTCGAAGAGGCTTCGAACCGCATTTCGAAATGATCATCCTTATCCCATTTTTGCTGCCCTTTTCCTCGCAACGGGGACGTGGCGATCGTGAGGGGACTTCGCATTGACTCGTCGTCGATAAATACCTTTTTTCGACTCTTATTATTGACGAATCAAGAAAGAAAAAAAAACAAGTGCGGCATTTGGAAAGAGACGAAAACCAAAATAAAAAGGGATTGAAATTGCTCGATCCGGTAGTGGAAAAGTCCACGTGACGAAGATTGAAAAAACTCAAAGGGCGGATAGGGCGAGACTCTTGTAGATAATTTTAAAATAATTGAAACAAACCAAAAAAAATAAAGTAGTCGAATTAGACGAGCGAAGCGTGCGCGGAGACTAAAAAAATCGAAAAACTGTTGAAACAAACAAAAAACAAAAGCAACTAACAAATAAAAAGTCCAGGTGTAAAGGACCATTGCGATCGAGGGATTGTTGGTAGTTCAACTCCGAAACAATTACAATTATAACAACAAAAACCTTGCAACTTTTCCGCCACGCGGAAGTGTTCATTGCGCAGGAGTGTTTAGAAAAAAAACAATTTACGGACATTTGTTACTGCGTCTTTTTACTCACGAAGGACGAAAAAAGAAAGACCGGACGAAAAAGAATACTTTGAGAAAGGGACGTGAAAAGTGAGGAATATTGATCACAACTATAACCAATTAATGAAAAATTCGTAAACGTAATAATAAAAAATTTGAAAAACAACACACAACTGCCTAGATCTCAGATTAACATTGTACTAATTAATAATAAGTCCAAACGCACAAAGGACAAGTTTGGAGACGTATATAGACGTAATAAGTAGATATGGACATATATAATAAACATACACAGACACACACACACACACACACATATACATGATGTATACATGCATATATGTATATTTATAAATTATGTATGAATATATATACATGTATATATACTTTCTCGTCACTACGTATGTAAATAATGACAAAAGCCTTTCACTCAGGTCGAAAGGCTTCCGGATGGGCTGAGAGAATTTTTATTAAGAGCTAATCAAGAGTCTGGCCTTGATAAAAGCGTTCCCACGACTAGATGACTATATATAATAAATATTTACATATATATATATATACATAACTCGACAATTATTTAAACAATTGAGAATGCATTGATGTGTGAAATTCTCGGCTGTCTACTCGAGCGTGAAAGTTTGCCGAGAAAAAACAAATATACCATATATACACACGTATATATATATGTATATATATATACACCATATATACGTGTGTATGTACATATGTTCATACTTGAACGAACGATACATCGTGCGAAGTGAATTCGTTTGCATTGAGAACTGTCAAAGAAATCGCGGATGCGTTACAATGTAATTGATTAAGGGTCATGTGAGTGTGAATGATTGTGGAATTGCTTCGAGCTATGAAAAAATGGGAAAAAACATTTATGAGAGCCAGTTTTTGCGGGGGGGGGTGAAAATCGAAGGGATTAAAGGGGGGGGGGTAACATGAGGAGCTTATGACAAGTCCTAGACGTATTGCAATGCATTGGAAGATAAAATGCACGAACGATTTCCTGTCATGCATTTGGGTAACTTTATCTTGAATTGTGTTTGGGTTTGTTTGGGTTCGTTGAAAGTTATTTCTTTATCGAGTTATGCCTAGTTATAACAGTCGAAAACAATTCACTTTTGCGTTTTTTTATTTAGAAAATCGTGATGATAAATTTCTACAAAAATTAGGTATATGAAAAAGTATCATCTGAAGAACACTCTGTAATTTTTTTGTGCAAGAATTCTTATAATCGATTTACAGCCAATGTCTGGGAAGCACCTCTCGAAAACGTCTTTTGCAGCTGGCAGAAGCAGGTTATTGTGAAGCAGGTTATCTAAACTCAAAAAATAAAACAGATTTCGTTGGTATATTAGTTTATCCTACGACTAATGAAATGAATTTATTAAATATCAAATTCAAAACAAAATGGCACGGGTTCAAAACGAGAGTCTTGATTTTTAAGAACAAAGTTGGCTTTCTTTGTTCATAAAGTCGAAAGTATTTATCGGGAAAAAAATCCTTTGATCAAATACTGTATTTGCACATCTCGAAAAAGCTATACAAATTTCAGAAAGATCGATGCAGTAGTTTTTCAGATATTTTGCTCACCGACTTCGAAAACGTACTTTCGAGAAAAAAGAAAAAGCGTTTGAGGGATCATCACGGTGTAACAAGTCGAAAAATAGCCCATTGTCGCGATTTTTTTTTTCGATGGTTAAAATACGCTAATTAATCTGATTTTTTAATGACAAATCAAAGCACTCGTGAAGAACAGAAAATAAATTTTTAAGAGTTTTTTTGTTGTTTTCTTTTACACTTTTTTAACGGTCGAAAACATCTTCGAAAAAAAGAGTCCTCACTGTGTACACGGTTGTGCCCGTAAATATTAACTGAAAAAAAATTGTAAAAATGTTATTATTCACTTTTCCAAATTAATTATGAATTAATTTATAAATAGATTATTAAACTGATTATTAAGTAAATAGATTATCAAACTGAAACGAAATATGTAAAAAGATTATTAATAGGCTATTAATATATTGATCAGTATGAAAGCCGCTGGCTCGCTATGGAGTTTTTTTCAAAATCGAAATCCACAAAATGGCGGCCGTTTGAAAAAAAAAGTTTCGAATATAGCGTATTTTTTCGACCATTATTCGTTTAAAAAATTATGAAGATTTCAAACATAAAAAAAAGCTTCCATAGCAAGATAAAGAATGACGTAAAGAATGTTGTGTCAAAATTTAAGACGGATAGCTTGAAAACTCTTCCTTTGAGATTGTAAGTACACCTTTTTAAAAAACGAACTTTCGAGAAAACGCGTTTTAATTTTCGAGTGCGGAATTTTCATATAAATTATTTACTTACGATCAATCGACCGTGCCAGGTTCATGTTCATAACCGTCTATACTATCTGAAAATGCCAACAAAATATATATTTTTGAAAATGTTACACTGTGATAATTCCTTAAAATTTCCAACGACGCACCGAGCGATCCGACGGGCGTCAACATAACAGCCTATAAATCTGTCAATTTTAAATCGATCACCTTGAAATTTTCAGGAAACTATTATAAAATGATATACTGTCAAAATATATTGATTTTCAAAAAAGTGATTTTTCGCCTTTTAAAGCTAGACATAACCCCTTGAAGAAAATGATAGAATTGTTAATCTTGATGGACGATTTGGATAAAATTGAATTTTAACATCGGGGGATGATTTTCAGATTCGGGATTATTTTTTTTTTGAGAGGATGAATGCGTAATGAGTGAGAAAAAAATGAAATGACTGATGATGAGGAATGTAATAAAACGTATGTGTGTGTGTGTGTATGCGAGAGAACCCGACTTGACGCGTGGCAATGTAGCGAAGTGTATCGTTTTTACTCGCTCCTCGCTCAATCGCGACCAATGTCGAAACTTCACCCCGACGACTGAAAGACATTTTTGTTAACGTGCGAAAGACGCAAATTGTCACGCGTCCTTCCTCGAAAAATTAGACAAATCCTTAGGAACGAAAATATAATACAGAAATCGAATTAGCGCGAGATTAACTTTAGATCGTGGTGATGCGAAGCGGCTATGAAGAAAAAAAATAAAAGAAACGTAACCCACAACCGCACGACACACTCGTAAGCTGATAAAGTACTAAACAGACAAGTTTCAGTTCTCGTTTGATGTTAGACGTTTGAGAGGAAACGATGGCCCGGTGCAATGCAAATATACGACTCGCGGAGATCGAGCGGTCGTCGAAAAATAAATTAGTTGAATTGTCACTTACTTTTCTTAATTCACGGGAAAATTTCAATTATGCGCTTTTATAAAGTCCCTGAAGTTACGTACCGATATTTCTTTCAAGCAGAGAAATAACTCGTTCCAATTTATGAAAAGAGATTAAATTTGTTTTCCTTAATTTAAAGGTCCTTTAATTTTCTTAAAATTAAACGAATAGACTAAAAATGAAATTATCATATTTCTTTTCATTGATTTCCAAATTTTGATTATTTTTTCATTTAAAATTTGATATATTACATTACTACAAATATTTTATTTTCAACTCTTCCAGTTTCTTTTTTTTCCTCCAATGAAGAAAGAGAATAAAAATTCGTTTTACGAACGGATTTTAATTTCTTTCTTCATGTATTAAGGAAAAGAATTAAAAAATGTTTCCTTAATTTATTAAGGAAAAGTATTGAATTTTGTTCCTCAATTAAAAGGTTGTCAATGTAAAAGTCCTTCACTTCCTTAAAATCTAAGGAAAAAAAATTAAAATATTGAAGTTTTTGCCTTCATTTTGTTTAATTTCAAATATTTCTTTATATTTCTTCAATTTCAAATATATAAATATTTAATGTATTTTTTTTATTTCAGATACTTACATTTTTTCTCCTTTAAGATACAATTTTCTATTTTTTAAATTTCAATTGTTCCCTTAATCGAAGGAAAAAAATACAAATTCGTTTCACGAACGGATTTTAATTTGCTGCCTTAATTTATCCTCGAAAACCTTAAAAACAAATTCTACATAACAGCAAGGGTATTAATGTTTATTATCATTAATTCATTTTTTCTGTACAATGCAATGGACCCTCGAGGCCAATTAAACGATCAATAAAACGATCGTGCATAAATCACTGAATCATGTAAAAAAAAATTGAAAAGACTAAAAAAAATATGATCGAAAAGAGCGACTCGATTTCTTCGTCGTTATTTGCAGTTCTCCTGGCGATAAACTTTTCTCTCTTTCTCTCTCCCCCCCTATCTCTCTCTCTCTCTCATTACCGTAATGGAAGTTGGGAGTCTGTACTTTTTCGTTTAGACGTCCTCGATTTGGTCGCTTTTCCAAGTGCAACATCGCTGACGGCGACAAAACAATCCCGTGTATAAGTGAGAGAGAAAAAAAAGCGTGCTGTAACTAAGAGGAGAAAAAAAAAAGAAGAAGAAAAGAAAATATATAGAAATAAGGTGTACGCGAGGACATGTGTGTGTGATGGACTGTCGTCGTGGAGACACGTGCACGTATCAACCGTTCAATATTATTGCATATTCTTATTGAGATTTTTTCGTTTTGAAACACTCATTTTTGTACATTCGTCGCCGCGGCGGAAAAGCGAGATTCGGAGTGACAAGAATTTTATCTGTGTTACCTTAGACGACATTGCTGGAACAATGATTTGTACGCCTTCTATGAAGGACCCTAGAGTACATTATGTTACCTAATACCAAGTAAGCACTTATTATCTAATAAATATTATTTACAAAAGGTGGATTGTCCGATTTGGGGATATATTTGTACGGAACTCCCGATCCTCAACCTTCTCGCTGATTTGACGTTTTTAATCCATGATGATACCACGTGCGCCCAGCTTTTCCCTCCAATCCTTTCTTCACTCAGCTGAGCGAACAGAAAAAAACTCGGTCAAGTGCGAGTCGGACCTCGCACTATTAGGATTCCGGACATATGATAAATTAACTTTTAAATTGTGTTTAGTTGTTTAAATACAGTATATAGTACATAATATAAGGAAATTTCAAACTCCTAACTAGTTTAGCTATTCAGATAGACCCCAAACAAAAATTGTCTAAAACGGACATCTTCGACGACCCGCCATTTCTTCATTTTTGAAGATAAAAAAGAAAAAAAATATATTTGCACTCTACTCAATGAACTTTAGAAAATGACACCCCAAATGCGAGGGTGAGACATTTTTTTGTGCTCCTTTTTCATGTATGGTGCCCCCATGAAAAATAATTTTATTGAATTTCTAATTCAATTTGCAGTTTTGGGTCGACATTCTACTTAAAATATCTAAACTTCAGGCCTGTATCAAGTCGGAAAACTCCACATATTTTGAACAAATTCCTTTCATTTTTTTCTTCATTTTTTCCTTGCATTTTCTTCTATTTTTTTCACGGCCAATTGAGGAAAAGAATTGAAATTCGATTTACGAACGGATTTTAACTTTTTTCCTTTAATTTGAAGGGAACGGATTGAAACTTGTTTTCCTTAACTTGGAGGTCCTTAATTTACAGGTCCTTAATCGCCCTTAATTTGCGTAACATGGAAAGAAAATACTTTTAATTTATATTTTAAAGGAACTTTCCTTTTGTTTTTAGTCCTTCTTATACTTTTTATTTCAAACATTAAAAATTCTTTATATATATTATATATTTTTTATGTCAAATATTTAAATATTTTTTCATTGAATATTGAATTTTCATGTTTTTAGCAATCTAAATAAATCGAATCGGCAAATTCGATATGTTTTTATCGAATTCATTCAATTTTTTACTTGCGTGTATTTTTCCCTTGCATTCTTCCACTTTTTGTCCATTTTATCCGTGCATTTTTTTTCCATTTTGAGCAGGTAACACTTTTCGTTGAAGTAGACAAATTTTGGGCAATGATTTTATGTGTAACTAAAGTTCTATTGGTTCCAAGTGTCAACTTGGCAGATTTCTTAACAAGCACGTGGACATTCATAATGTGATATCGCACACGTCCTATTATCCATTAACTTATATATATATATATATATATATATATATATATATATATATATATATATATAATACATGTATGGATAGTATACAAAGTGGTTGCGTTTACAGGCAGCCGGAAATGAGAGCCTCTATGTTGATGTACGTGACAGTTCGTCCGGCTGGAGGGCTGGTAATTTAAAGTGTGTATTCGTATGAACCTAAACGCGTCATTGGTGTTGACCAAGCACGACCAGTTGAACATTTAGCTGAGCTACGCAATGTCTTGGCCATTGGCTATATTTATTGGCCATCTGCCAACTCGTTATGACTGATGTACCTCTTCTGACGGGAGAGAGGTCAAGTATGAAAGTCCGCAAATCCGGCGGGAGTCACGCGAAGACCCTGCTCCTTTTCCCCCTTTCTTTAGACGTGATTAATCACTGCATCCGCGGGAAGTTAACCGGATAGTTGTGCAGACAAGTTGACGATGATCCGGCAGCCTCGTGTTGATCCCTCATCAAGGAAATCCGAATCCCGTAGGTCGGTAATTGACTTTTCCTATGATTCCAAACTGGAAACCGCGGATCAAGTCCGAGCTTTGTTTTCTGTACATAACTTCAGATCGCGTGGATAGTGATGGATTTTAGGGTCAACGTATTAAAGGGCCACAGTAGCGGGTAATATTTTCTAACACCTTGATATTCATACTAAATAGATGTGTAATTAATTTTATGAGTGAATCACTTTTTCATACGAAAAAAAAATTGTTAAATTCGCACATGATTCTATATCCGTTACTGTGGCCTAACCCCTTAAGGCATGGGTAACAATGTTATTATATAAAAATACGTTTTTTGTATATTGGGAAAAAAAAGTTTTTGAGAAAAAAAAGTTTTTGATAAAGTTATAAAAATAGCACTTTCTATATAGTAAGGGGTTATGCCTAGGTGTGAAAGTCGAAAAATCACTTTTTCCAAAACCAATATATTTTGACAGTATATCATCTTATGAATATTCCGTGAAAATTTCATGGTGATCAGATCAAAATTTAGAGACGTACTTTTTTCTTGAAAGTACGTTTTCGAAGTAAGTGAGCAAAATATCTCGAAAACTACTGTATCGATGTTTCCGAAAATTTTGGAGTTTTATCTATATGTAAAAATACAGTATCTCATCGAAGGGTTTTTTGTGCGATGTATACTTTCGATTTGATGAAAGAAAAATTCCCATTTTTCGCGAAAATCAAAACTGACTTTAAACACGCGCCATTTTCTTTTAATTCGTCATTTCGAAAATGCCTTCTGAAAATGAAATCTGTTCAATTTTATGATATTAGATAACCTGGTTGATGAAAGCATTTGATACTTTCACACCAAAAAAAAATACAGGGTATTTATCGGATGACACTTTTTCAAATACCCAATTTTAGTAGAAATTTATCATAAAGATTTTCTTTTATAAAACTCCCATAAAGAGCTGTTTTCGAATGTTACAACTGGACAAAACCCGTTAATGAAAGTGGTATTGACATTTGCATCGGTGGAATGCAATAAGAATATATATTTTTCGTATTCCCAAAATCTTTTTCGGGCATTTAGACTGCGAAAGTCACTGAAACATTTTTGAGAATTGTTATTAAAAACAATCAAGAATTTTCGTTGTATTCCCACGATGCAAACTTCAACATCATTAAGGGATCTTCTCACTTTAGATGCTGAAAAAAGGCTATTTTCATGAATTTTTTGATAGGTTTATATTATAGATATTGATATAAAAGTTATTACACTTAATAAATACACTATCGAAATACATTTTTTTAATTATGTATTTATGTAACCCAAACAAACTTTAAACACGTTTTTCTCAAAACAACGTTTTTCGACGGCTTGTTGATAAAATCTTCGAAATTACTCAACCGACCCTTATGAAATTTCAACCACATATTCTTTACAACTATAGCTATAGCGCATTTCAAGGATTTTTTTAAATTGTGATATTTACTATTTTTTTTTGCCAAAAACGGTGTAAAAAACACGTTTTTTTTTTAAATGTCCGCCATTTTGTTATTTTTGCATTTATCAAAAATCGTATAAAATACGTTATTGCCATTAACATACTGAATCTAAAAGCGTGTGATTTTTTTGTTTCGGATGATCCATCTGCGAGATTTCATCAACAGCGCAGACCTACAATTTTTTTAGGACTTTTTGTTAACTACCATTTCCGTCTATAAATAGTGACGAATAAATAAATTAAAAAATTGAAATGTACTTCGAAAGTGTATTTATTAAGTGTAATAACTTTTATGTAAATATCTATGATATAAACCTATCTCTAAAAAACATGAAAATAGCCTTTCTAGCGTGTAAAGTGAGAAGACCGCTCACGGGCATATACAAGGTCAACATAACCTCACAAATTTTCCAACCCAATTTTCTCATCGATGGTTAATTTTTTAGGAAAACAAAGCATTATGCTCTGAAGAATTCCCTAACGCGCAGAGCTTGATGATTTTCTTTTGCCCTAAATATTATTAATCTCTGAGAAATCTCTGTTCGAAAATTTCAGCTATCTCTTTCGCACTCATATGTCACGTGATAGATCTTCTACTTCGCCTTAAGGAGAGATATACCCCAAGATGTTCGAGGTCGAGAATTTAGAAGCTATGGACAATCCGTCGACCGTAGAAGACCTACGCTATGGGCCTGGTATCGATGATTCCCCGTAAGTTGGCAAATTTCATGATTTATTCATTCCCATATTTTCAAACGCGTTTTTTCTCAAAACCACGTTTTTCAAATCAGTACCCAAAATTTCTCGACAACCAACGAACCGATTGCCTTGAGGTTTTTTGTGGTTATTCTCTACACCATTATCTACTATTTGTCATAGGATTTTTTTCCCGTTACTTAGTTTTTGTTTTATAGGCAAAATAATAACTAATTTTTGGCCCAAAAATCACTATTTATGTTCAAACGTCCGCCATTTTGTCATAAATCGATATTTTCAAAATCGACTACGACAAGTACTAGATTATAGTATCTAATTTAATAATCTTTTTGGTTGTTTTTTTCAGATGATTTTTGAAGAAACGCCAGTGGGGACCGTATACGCAGATTTTTTAACGACGCTCCAAGGATCATACAATCTCCTTGTGTATTTTTGATATTTTTAAATAAAGAAAATTAAACATATTTTTGAATGTATATACTTTAGATAATTAAAACCCCAAGTCGAAATTTCAAATAGTTTTCCTTGAAAAAATTCACAAAAATGACCTTTTTCCGGCTCCTAAGTGTATATCTCCCCTTAATACAAACTCATAATCGCAATGGCATAAAAAAGCATGACAAATTGAGTAATATCGTGACTACAGCCAGTAAAATATTCACAGTGAGTATTTACTGACGAGCTTTCTCATTAGCGTTATTATTATTTCATTGCCCATTTAATTCATTATTGTTCAATTATTTATTCATTTTCATTACTTCTATTTCTTCATTTATTTGTCTTATTATTCTTTCTTCTCATAATCGTCCTTATTTTTTATTCCCAATCCTGAAGGGTCTCGCGCTCCGGTCCGTAAAAAAGCAACCTCCTATTTTTTCAAACCCCAATTGCCGAGTCCGAATAAACCAAAATGCCAATGCGAAATGCTAAATTCCGGAAGCGTTCATTTTCACCGCCAAGATTTAGGAAACAGCTCCAGTCGTTTCACTCAGCTAGCCAAAATGTCCAAAAATGGAATATCCCCTCATTATCTTCAGCAACCCTGTCAACCCGCAGCCCAAAAAAATACGATGCAAGTACGAGCGGTACTGGCAATATTCGCAAGACTGCGATGGGGGCCAACGACTGTATACGCCGGAGGAGTGCGGAGGCTGCGAGCGTGAGAGAATCCGATATAACACATCGATCTGGACCCGCGCATGCGCAATTGCGGCAAAACACTGGGTTCTCTCATAGCCTGGAGTTTCGTGTAAACGACAGCCGTATGCATGTGGGTTGGTTGTACGTGTGTGAGTGGTGATACGAGCGTGTGGTAGTGTAAATCGCATGGACCTGCCGAGGAGAGGGTAGCGAGCTTACGGCGTGACGTTGGCGACCGGGATAACGGGGAAACCAACAGGTGATGCTAGCAGAGGACTTGGAGACACTCCCTCGAGCTCTCCGCTGTTCTTCATACCCGTCTCTTTGTTTTCATATTTTTATTCCGCGTCCCGATCAACCGAGAGAGCGAGAGAGAGAGAGAGAGAGACAGAGAGAGAGAGAGAGAGAGAGAGATGTTTACCCCCGCGTGTGTGTGTTTTCGAATAAATCGTTAATCGTCGATCATCGAGCGATCGCGGTCGATCAATCAAACTCGCGGCAATCGTATTGCGACCCTTAAAATCTGCCATCAGCGCGTCTCGTGTGTCCAATTCTCATATTTGATTTTGTATTTATCTGCGACCCCGCGTCTCGACAGACCTTCGACCACGATTCGGTGTCGCGTGTGCTTTTAAATTTCATCCCCCACGATTCATAAACACGTTGACGTGTATGCGTGTATATGTTATATGGAAAACGCGTGCTTCTCGCGCAATGTATTGTTTTTACGACGAATTTTGATCGAAATTTTGATGCGAATAGTGGCGGAGTGACAAAAGTGAACGGGGTGAATTTTCGACGAGGTGGGAAATGGAAAAATATTTTCCTATCGGACTTGTTATAATCATTGGTAAAAAGCAGGCTTGATTTTTATTTACCGATTATTCAGTATCGGGAATTCCGAAAGTAAGAGCTGATCCACGAAGCAGCTTTCACGCGATTTGTCCACCCCCAATGACACTCCAATTATTTTTAATTGTCAGGCAAACGCGCGCTATTCGATCAGGCTGTTATTTTATTTTTTTCGCTTATTAATTCGTGCTTCGGTGAATTTGAGATGTGACCCGAGTGACTAGCGAATCGTGTGTGATCGATCACCGTGTGTGCTCGTACGCCGAGCGTTGTTCGACGAAAGCTCCGAAAAATACGAAAATCAAATTGAACCGCGAACTGATTGGGGATATACCGTGCGATCGGGGCGTGCTACGTGAGCGAATCGCAGAGTGGATGGCTGAAGGGAATGAATGCTTGATGAATATATTTCGGGGCTATGATCAAAATTGGCGGTGTAATTAGGTCGATGGTTCCGAAACGGAGAGAATACTATTTCGAGGCCGAGCAATATCGCAGTAGCGTCAAGTCCATTGGGGAATTGGATTAAGTGGATGTATGTTTTAGGGATATGTATGTACGTGCTCGTTGCGAGAAGATCACGTGTCATGTAAACATGGTTTGACGAGAACAATATCGTCGGCCACGCCGATAGCGGACAGGTGAGATGGTTTTGCTTATTTTTTTCATCTTTCAAAGTGATATTTTAAAAATAATTCTTGTGATTTGACTACTTTACTGACGTGTACTCTAGTGCAATTTTTTAATTTTGTATCGTATTGTTTTAATAAGATGAAACATTGAATTCAGTTATTTTGTCATCTTTGAGAATGACCTATATTCTTTTTTCTCGATAATTCTTGTGATTCTACTTCTTTTCTTTCATATACTTGAATTCAATTTTATTATGTTAGTAATATATTATAAATAAAAGATTAAAATTTTGAATTCAGCTATTCTTGTATCTTTTAAAGTGATGTATATTTTTTTATAATTCTAGGGATTTTACTACTTTGCATTCGTATGCTTATATTCAATTGTTTTGTTATATACTGTATTATACGTATGAGATACAAAAAATGAATTAAGTTCAGATTTTATTGTTCAGAGTAATCTCTATTTCTTTTTAAGTCTTATGATTTGACTTTTTTTCTTTCATATACATGAATTCAATTTTTTTATTTTATTTTAGTTTATATATATATAAGATGAAAAAATTGAATTCTATTATTTTTTATCTTTCAGTGATCTATATTCTTTTTAAAAATAATTCTTGCGATTTTCATACTTTCGTATTGTGTACTTGAATGCAATTTTTTAAATTTTGTATTGTATTGTATATATATGTATTGATGAAAACAATAAATTCCAGTGTTTTTTCATCTTTCAAAGAGATCGATATACTTTTTTCATAATAATTCTTGTGATTTTACTACTTTGCTTTCGTATACTTGTATTCAAGTGTTTTTTTATATAAGACTATTATATGTATGAGGTACAAAAAATGAATTAAATTAAAATTTCATTCTTCAGAATGATCTCTATTTTTTGTTTGTTAATAAGTCTGATGATTTGACTTCTTTTCTTTTATATACTTGAATTAATTTTTTTTAAATTTTATCTGTTATCATATATATATATATATATATATATATGCATAATAACATTAGCTCATTAACATTTCGTATTTATGAATTCCGTTGATGCTTTTTATTGGATTGTCTGCAACGTTGTTCACGAGGATGATATATGGAGTTGAAATTTCAAACAATATAAAAATTCTTTGTTAAATTGTTAATTTCTCATGTTTCGTGTCGTCCCAAAAAAATCGCGTGCAAATCTCCACTGTAGATCTCCAAATGCGTATCCAAAAAAATTAATTTTCATTGCTTTCCGAAGTAAACTTCAGTCTCATGATAATATTGTGGACGAACAATATTTACCTCATGAAAAAAAGCTTAGCTAATAGCTCATTCCACGAGTTTATTTCAAAAATACACTTCTGAATGTTTCATTTCGTAAACTTTCCACCGCTCATCTAGTTACGATTAATTTTCATTTTCTCACGAGTAAAAGAATCGCGTACGAAGTTATTCGCCTTGGGGCGTTTGGACCCTCGTTCCACCATGTGTGTACGTGTGTCTACAGCCGCGTTTTGCCGGTTTTTTCCAACAGGTGGTAAGCGACGCCCGCTCTCTTTGGGCTCTCGAAAGAAAATGAGCAAAAGTATCCCCGCCTGCATAAAATAATCGTTTCGCCGAAAAAAAAACCAAAAATGAAATTGGAAAAATCTTTGATCACCTTGGAACGTGGTCCCGAGGTATTTGATAATTTTCAGTGGAGGTATTAATAAAATTCGTAGAATCTGATCGATCTAATCAAACACGCGAAATCTAATTGAGGTCTTACGTCACAGTAACGGGTATAAAATCATGTGCGAATTAAAAACAAATCGTATAAAAAAGTTATTTACTCATAAAATTAATTACACATCTATTTAGTATGAATACCAAGTTGTTCGACAAGATATATTTGTTTTTTTCAAAATACAAAATGGCCGACTACTAATATTTTCTTTTGTTATCTTGTTTTAGGCGCTCCGCAGCGTGACATTTAGCATCCACAATTTTTTACCTAGAACAAAAAACAAAAATTCTCGTCAATCTACATTAGCATACCTGGAGAAGTACGTACGGAATTTAAAAAACATTGTTTTATTCAAAAGTTGTAGGTATTTGAACATAAGAAATGAATTTTCAGTGAAAAATTTCGTTATAACTGCTCATAAACTGCTCAGAAAATGAAAAGTTTTCGATTAATCAGAAATTCCGTACGTATTTCTCTGCGAAATGCAATTAGGAACATGAATTTTAAAGGCCATAGCCGGGTAAGTAGGGAAAAATTGCCCCCGCATTTTTTCCAGCGAAATTTGGAGTATATTCTGAGGTGTAAAAAAAACAAATTTTCTGAAAATTTCATCCCCGTCAACGCAACGGTTTTAGAAAAATGATTTTTTTTTAATTTCGAAAAAAAAAAGAAAAATTCCGGAAACGGTACAGTGGATCGATTTGATTTTTTTTTTGTACTTGTTCTGATCAAACGTATTATGAAATAAAATTATAGAGCATCTTGCGAAAGATTAAGGTTTGAAAAAAAATAATGTTCCGTGTTTTATTATTTTTTACTATAATCCACTTGGGGTACAATAGCGAAAATTTTTTCATATAATCTTTGGGCACCTTATTAGATTATATAATTTTTTCAAAATGATCGGTTTGGTAAGCTACAGTGAAAAAAAAAAGAAACGCACTTTATTGATATATTTTAGTTATATAGATATATAACTAAAATATATCAATAAAGTCTGATATGTGACTAAATGATCGGCTTGGTACCCCACAGTGAAAAAAAAAGAAACACATTTTATTGATATATTTTAGCTATATAGATATATAACTAAAATATATCAATAAAGTCTGCTTCTTTTTTTTCACTGTGGCGTACCAAACCGATCATTTTGGAAAAAATATATAATCTAATAAGGTGCCCAAAGATTATATGAAAAAAATTTCATTATTGTACCCAAAGTGGATTATAGTAAAAAAAAAATAAAACGAGGAACAATATTTTTTTTCTAACTTAATCTTTCGCAAGATGTTCTATAATTTTTATTTCGTAACAAGTACCAAAAAAAAAATCAAATCGATCCACTGAAGCGTTTCCGGAATTTTTTTTTGTTGTTTTATTTTTTTTAATTCATTTTTCTAAAACCATTGCGTTGACGGGGATGAAATTTTCAGAAAATTTGTTTTTTTTTTATACCCCAAAATATACTCCAAATTTCGCTGGAGAAAATGCGGGGGCGATTTTTCCCTACTTACCCGGCTATGGCCTTTGAAGTAAATCGAGTGAAAATTGTTGAAGTTATTTGTCACGCCAGTTGGAAAAAAGCTATTTCGAGACGTTTCGAGTAGTCGGCCATTTTGTACATAGAGAAAAAAAATTGTAACAGCTTGATATTGATACTAAATAGATGTGTAATTAATTTTATGAGTGAATCATTTTTGCATACGAAAAAAATTGTTAAATTGCAATCTCACCAAATCTCACGTGGGGGAGAGGGGGGCTTCGGCAAATATCACGTAATTTTAGTCATTTTAGTCATTTTAGTAATCGCGTAATTTTTATCACGTAGGGAGAGTCTCCCTACTACTTTACACGATGGAGTAAGTGGTACTAAAACCGCAGTAACTTTTACTACAATTTATTTTCCCTGAACGTTTGCATTTTCAAAAATTTCACGTGAGATTAGGGAAGGGGGGAGGGGGTCGAGCAAAATCTCACGACATGTCACCAGGGGGAGAGGGGGGTCGAAAAATCGCCAAAATCACCTCACGTACTTAATGCATGCCCCCTTACTGTGGCCTAAGGCCTTAACAAACTCAAACGTGACAGCATGGTTAATTGAATATAACGTCGCCCGGAGACTCTGCTCATTGATGAGAAGCGCATAAATTCTACGGTTGACAAGACCTTCGCTCGTCGGATCAGCAATTCATGATACCCCGCGCGGGTCATTCAACGGGTGATCGCCAATTGTATCAACATATGGCGCCACTTGAATGGCTCGTTCGAACGATTTTCCCCCGATGATGTGATTTCACGTGACTTTTCATATGACGAAAAGTCACCGTTGCGCAAATCCGAAGCCATAGATTCAAATTGACCCAAAACTCAAGGTGCTTGAGACTTTGGGCCAAAGCCTGCGCAAGAGAAGACACGAGGAAAAAAAACGCTGTTCCGAATCTGGGTTTACCGCGATATCGACCCCGTTTCCGCCTATTGAGTCCAGAATTAGAGCGATTAGCAGCCCCAAACGAATGGGCGCGGTTTACATCAGGGGTCGATTTGATAAGTATGAAAAAAAATAGACTTCCTGTCGTGGATGGAATTCCAGCGCTATCGAGATTGTGGTCCGGGATTAGGTTCCGAAAACCCCCAACCCCCCGACCAAAATTTCAAGCTGAAATTTTGCACAAACCTTCCTTTTAATATTTTAAAACCACCCCTAAACGGAATTTTGGTGACTCACAATGGTTTTTGGGATATTGAATTTTTTCGTTTTTTAAGGGTGAGGTCCCTCCCTCCCGCCAGTCGAGATGAAATTTTGTACAAAACTACCTATTAATATTTTAAGACAACCCCTAAAGGGATTTTTGGCGACTCACATCATTTTTTCGAGATATTGAATTTTAAAGTTTTTTTTTAACTCGCGCCTACTATCTATATCTATATTTGCAACGTCTCCGTTCATACCTAGACATGTCATCGCACACTCCGTTTTGTCCAAACAAAAATACCCAGACAAACATAAACAAACCCTAACCCAAAAACTATTGCGCGTCGCCAAAAATCGCTTTAGGGGTTGCCTTAAGGGATGACACCACTCTAGCGGCAGAAAATAAGGCCGAACTTTGACAATTTACTTTGGGAGTATGAAAAGAGGAATAGGATTTCTTTTGAGAGGGTTTATTTAACACATATTAAAGTATTTAAAAAACATATATTATAATTTTTATACTGGCTAATTATTTATGGTGACGACAGAACCCATCTTGAAAAACGCGTTTTTTACAAATAGGTTTACGGGAGGACGGTTTTCTCGTAAAGTATAAGACCTGGAACGAAAACCGAAAAAAAATATAATCTATATATTATTAGCTATGGGACTATGTAGGGATTTTTTTAATCAAATTTTCAAAAAATGGGGCACTGAAAGAAATAAATCGATTTTTTTTCCAAAAAAATGAGCAGTAAATTGTTTTAAAAAAGTTTACATTTAATCAATAAACGGCTACGTACTCCCATAGAGAATGTAATTGTGAAGCTACTATCAAAATTTCAAATCGATCCATCCAATGATGTTCGACTAATCCGTCCTCCCAGTTTGAAAAAAGTGGTTTCCAGAAAAACGCGTTTAAAGTCGTACGAGGCATCTGAAAGAAGACTGCGGCAAACTCGATAATTGAACCTTTTAAAAAAATCGCTGCAGGACCAATTGCATATTATTTTTATGACCCCAAAGTATTTTTTAAGGAAAAAAAATGATTTTTCCAAAATCCCAGCGTGGTGTTATCCCTTAAAATATTAAAGGGGAGATCTGTGCAAAATTTCAGCTGGATCGGAAGTTGGGGGTTTTCGGAACAGTACCCCTGGGCCGATTCGGGAAATATCGGCTACTTTAAGGCGTTATACGCAGTTGCAAGGCCAAAAAAAGTCGTTTTTTCACGAAAAGGATTTCATTTGGGCAAAACGAAAAGTATTGAGCAGTGTAGTGGCATCTTTTAGCTTTAGATTGGCCTTTTTATTTTCAAAAATATTCATTAACATTGCTCCTGTAGGAAGTCTCCTGGAGGTCCCCTAAAAAAAGTGTCCGGCGGTGAGCAAAGTATCTCCGGTTTGGATTATCTAAAATGAAAAAACCAAAAAGATTATTTTAGGGGACAGATGAATCCAGGTAGTGATCGAAGGAATAGTCGAAATTTTAATTTTTGACAAAATGGTTGCTCCGGCAAAAACAATTTCGACTTTCGACAAATTTTTTTTCGTTAAATCGTTGAAAAAAAATAGAAATAATTATCGAAAATCTTATTTCTTCGATCAATACCTGAAAAATATTTCCGACAAGGTTGGGTTAAAATTGCAGACCGCTCGGTCGAGCCGTTTTTGAAAAATCGTGCTCACCGACTTTGAAAACACCGTTTTGAGAAAAACGCGTTTGAAGTTTCAACTTCAACTTTGTAGCGCCCCGAGCGTCCTTACAAATATGTGTGTATTTCCGAGAATATTCGCTGGATCGATTTGAAATTTTCAGGGAATATACTCACATATTTGTACATTCCGAAAACGCAACAAAAAATCGACTTTTTCAAATTTCTAACTGCGTATACCCCGTTAAGGTAGAACGAATACGTGCTCTTGATATCTATAGATTTTGTTCAAATTTCAACCAGACATTGTTCATATCATTATGCACATTTGAGTGACATTTCAGAACACTCGACTCTTTAGATTGGGAGATAATGGGTTTTTTAATTACAACTTTTAACATTGCAGGGTCTGCATTGACCGAAAGTCAGGTCACATAATTTGTCGTACCAGTCTATTGTCTTTAGACATTTTTATAATATATTTTATAATTACTTTTTAGTTACTTTACTTATAGAACTTATAGAACTTATAGTTCTATAAGTAATTTATAATATAAGTTCATAAAGTTAAAAACTTGTACCGTGAAAAAAATATTTGCGTTATAAATATAAATATTTTATATTGTTCATGTTATCTTCATTAACAAATAAAGGTGATGGTTAATTCATAACTGGTTAAAACTTTGTTCGATTAAAAATTACTTCCAAATCAAAATTTGTGTTGCAATATTATTTTATACGTGGAACGATGCGGTGTTGCCATATGTTTTCTTATTATAAGGGACAAATTTTTTTAACGAAAAATTATTCTGTCTAAATGTCAATGCACACCCTGGAGTGTTAAAAGTTGCAATTGTAAAGCCCATTATCTCCCAATCTCAATAGTCGACTGTTCTGAAATTTCACTCAAACATGTATAATGATATGAACAAGGTCTGGTGAAAATTTGATCAAAATCTATAGAAATGAAGAGCGCGCTCATTCTACCTTGAATTTAATGGAAACGTCGTTCGCCGTAAGTCGAACTCAAGATTCGTTTGCGGAGCTCTTCAAGCCTCCGGGCCAAGTTCACAAAAATCCCAAGCTTGGAAAAGTCTGAGGAGAAAGAAAGGGGGCGCAATCGTCACTGAAAAATATCACCGGAAAGGCCTTTCCAGGATGAAAAATGAATCGGATGTCGAGTTTTGCCTCGTGGATGTTTAACGACGCGAAATTATTCTCAGAACCGCGAGACTGTACGTGGACGTAACAGCACGTACGCGGGATGAATAATTTCCACGTAAATCGAACTTCAACATAGCGAGAACGAAAAGAACGAGAGTGAGAGAGAAAGAGACATGCAGACCCTGAAAAATCAGCACGCCCGAACGTTATTTCAGTCCTCTACGGCACACGCCTTGATTTTCTCATCCATTATGCCCAGTGCGGCTATGGAAAATCTATTTTAGAGCGCTAATAAGCCCAACGCTCGTCAATATATCGTTTAATCGATCTTCAAGTAGGCACGCTACTGTGCTGCCTTCGTACCATCCTCAATGCTAAAAAATCCGCATAAATCCGAGCAGAAATTGTCATGGGGATTCAATTGGATTCCCATACTTGTCCCTACTTCCTCATGGGGATCCAATGGCTCATTCAACCAAGGAGGATCCCTATACCAAAATGTCACACGCGTACATTGGATTCCAATTGGGATTCCTCATTCGAATCCACTTTGAATCGTAAATGATTCCTACATTATCGAACAGAATCTGATACGATTCTTGATGGATCCCAATGAATTCTGTACGTTGAATTTTCTAACGAAAATATTAAATTGATATTATTAAATAACGAAAATCGATATTATTAAATAATTAAATCGATACTATTAATAACGAAAATATTCAATCGATCGACGAAGATATTAAAAAGAAGTATAAATCTTATATTCAAAAAGTATAAATCTCTTAAGGGGTTAGGCCGCAGTAACGGATATAAAATCATGTGCGAATTTAACAATTTTTTGTCGTATGAAAAAGTGATTCACTCATAAAATTAATTACACGTCTGTTTGGCATGAATATCAAACTGTTAATAAATATATATAAATTTTTTTTTCGATGTACAAAATGGCCGAATCCTGATATTTTCTTTCGTTATCTTTTTTTAGACGCTCCGCGGCGATTCAAACTCAATTCAATATTTGAATTGAGTTGTAGGTATTTGAATGAATTTTCAGTGAAAAATTTCGTATAAAACTGCTCATAAAATGAAAAGTTTTCGATTAATCAGACATTCCGTACATACTTCTCTGCGAAATGCAATCAGGACTATAACTTTTAAATTTGAAGTAAATCGAGTGTAAATTGTTGAAGTTATTTGTCACGCCAATTGAAAAAAAATGGCCGTGCCAGAGGTGGGCTTACGTTATACGCTCATAGTCGGTGAAAAACAAAGTTTTTTGCTATAAATCGAATAGTAACTTTTTCTTATGATGATAAAGCAAAGTTTTAGCGAAAAAAAATAAGCGATTTTTAGAAAATTCTACTGTGGCCTTACCCCTTAATAAAGTACCGTAAAATGGGGTTACTTTGAACAGATTTGGAAGTTTTGTGTAGGTAACTTTTTTCAACATCCTAAATTCCAACTTTTATCTCCAATAGAACAATGCGTCCTTTGGCTATCAAATGTATAAGAAAGTCAAGCCCCTCACATTTTTTTCAACATCTTTCAATCTTATTCAAAGTAACCTCGAGTGTGGGGTTTCTTTGACAAGACATTGCAATGCAACTTCCGGCAAAGATTAAGGGGTACTTTGACATCATTTTGATACATTTTTTAAAATATTTTAAGCATTATACATGAAATTAAGGGAAAAATTATGGGAAATGGAATTAAGGGAAATTATTAAGAAAACATTTCACATAGAAATATCAATTATCTAGGGTACAATTATAGGCACTTAATCAGCTTTATAATTATCATTGAGATCAAAATCAACTTGAGCAACATTACAATCAACGTTATCAACAAAATAATAAACTTAAACAACAAATCTAAACGCATTTAAATGCGCATTCATTTAAATCGTATTTTGGCGTTCTGTTAAAGTAGCCCAAAAAACTGACAAAGTTACCCTCAATGGCAGTTTAACCCCGTTTTACGGTATATCTCAAAAATAAATTTGAACCACTTCACTGAAAATCCACGGTAGTTATCGTTTATTTATTTGACTGAACTTGCCATAATATCACGCCACACGTAGACGCTCGTGAAGTGTGCAGGTTGTTTCAACACGCCGAGTTATTTCTCGTGACTTTTCACATATTTTCAATTCGAACGTGGGAAGAATTCGCAAACGACGTTGATCAGACAACAATGAAGAATCCAATTGGATGCCAATTAGGACTCCTCATGTGCGGTACCCCTAAGAAATCCCTAGGGTAAGTCCGGGGTAGTTGGCCAAAGTTTTGTTCATGGATCCGTAAAAATAAACGAACAGACGATTCTTAACTTATCTTCATTTGTAATCAACCTTCAAACATTTAATTTTAAGATAATTTACGAAATTAAAACAAACTCCTACCAGATCAACCTTAAAATCACAACTTTTTTAAAATCACGATTGGCTATCTCTTCCGGAGTATCCGGGTGTGATGGCCATAGGAGTAGAGATGAGATGGCTAGATACCCAGCATTATGCTCTCGGTTTTCTCTTTGGTTTATGTTTCGATTCTCAATTTTTTATTTTGGCCACATCTAGAACACATATTATCGGAATCAGTATAATTTTTATGTACTCAAAGTTGGCCCACTATCCACTGAAGCCAGTCTGCGATTATACGAATTTCATAATAATTTTCTCCGCAACATTTTTTGTCATTGTTCTTATGTCGTCTTTCTAACGTCTTCCTGGGTATTTCGTAATTCCTAGCGGCCGCACGAACGGACAATTCATCATTGTTTACAGCACTAATAGCTGCTTTTAATGATTCTTGAGTCCAGTTCCCTCGTAGAGCAATTGCTTTTCTCGTGCACGTATTAGGCATCTAAACCAAATTTAAAAAAAATGAATTACTTGAGCACATTATAAATAATGCTATTTATAACCATCATACACCGACTGTACATGACCATCTCTCCTAATCTCCCGAGAGAGATGGCCACATCTAAAATGTAAACAAGTAGAAACAATACATGCGAAATCTTGAGGTTAGAACTAAGTACTGTTCATGAACTATTCAAGAAATACAAAAATAACCATTACTTTTGAAAAATAACATCACCACAATCTAAAACATGGAACGAAGAAAAATTTAGCAGTAGACAGAATAATTAAAATGCACTGAGAAAAAAATCATTGATCCAATATCATTGGTGTTAGAATGAAATTTCGTTGATTCAATTGTAAAATTGTCGGTGTAAATATATAATAATCGGATTTATTAGTCCAAACAAAACGCTATTGACTTTAATTACATGATAAAATTGAATTTTTTTTTAATTCAAAAGATATATTCTTCGCCGAGAACATCATATTATTGAAACTATCTAAAAAAATTATCGCGAACAATTTATATAGTTTTGAATGTGTTTTCTGCAACGAACAAAAAAATGTTTCAATTCATAACATGAATATTGTTAATTCGAGTACACATGAAAAATTGAATTTCGCTCGTTTGATTCAGATAAAATTTCTATTGAGTAAATGTATTTTTTTTTTTAATATAACGAATTCGATCAAACACGTTATTGTGAGAATCCTATCCTACTCCAAAGAACTGCATGCGGTTTTTCAAATATTTTCAGCAATTCTCGTGAGTGTACCTTTATTTCAACCAACAATCAAGAAATGTTTTCAAGTGCACATAGAATCATATTAAAAACATGACTTCTCGAATTCACAAATACATTCATTGATTGCAATCAACATTTATTTCATCGAATATTATTTTTTTTCTACCAGAGACTAAATGCGTTGATACAGATGACACCTGTACTTTGTGGCAAAAAAATACCGTTATTTCGGATCTATTTTCTTGATATTTCAATCTCTATCTCATACTAATTGCATGACATTGCACCTTTGATATTGTACGGATCACGAAAATGTTACATCTAATAGCAAATTCGTTTTGATGTAGCAAAGAAATAATCCATTCTATTGATTATATTTTTGTACGAAATAAAAATTGTTGTAGCAATCGCTTAATTCATTCATTCATACATCTACAGATTGTATATAGAATGATTTCATTAGATGATCATTTTGTTTTAAGGATAATGGAGATATGGACAGAACATAAAAGATTTTCAAATAAAATAATATGTTATTAAAATCAATCACATTTTCCAATATTTTATACTTTAGTAACAATGTCATATATCGGTGGTACTCCGTCATCAGACATTTATTTGGGTCAACCAATGTATTTTTTCTATTCAATTGTTTTTTTTCTCAGTGTGGAGTCACTTGACATTTTGTTTGCCAAACTTTTGCTCGTACACTTACACCTGCGCACAGCGTGAAAAATCTTTGAAAAATTTCTATTGGCCATCTCTCCCTTACGGCCAACTCCCCCAGAATGACCCTATAGAGATGTGGGTGGGGACGCCCCAACAAATTTATGCCCGGGATAGCGAAAGGCTATTTTTTCGGCGATCCAATTCCAGTTGAGAATTTCATATAAAAAATTCTCA
Organism: Ophion obscuratus; assembly: GCA_964007375.1. Lineage (NCBI taxonomy): Eukaryota > Metazoa > Arthropoda > Insecta > Hymenoptera > Ichneumonidae > Ophion > Ophion obscuratus. Next base: position 33,591,632 of record OZ023314.1, read on the forward strand.
AACGACGGGAATTGGGGAATAGCGCGGACTCCACTTGGATTCCAATGTGGATTCCCTTCATGCGGCGTCTCTATCAAATCCCTATAGGGATGGGGTAGCATCCGGGGACTCCGCAACGAATTCCTGCACGGGAAATTTTGTATCTATACATTCGGACGAACGTGCAAATAGTTACGTTACAAAGGGGCCGGAGGATGCATAGGCCTTGATGCACCACTCGAAGCCGCCTCTCCGAGTGTTTTGTATCGAGGCCTGTCACTCGAGATATCAGACAATGCCAGTGGGCACGGGGCACGACACTCAGCCCGACTTTTCCGCAGTCGATCGTTCTTATTCCCCACAAAAGCTCGGAATTCTCGTGCTCAAGCTTGCACATTCGTCTCTCCGCGTACACTTTACACGCCGATGTACGAGGCATGCAGTCGAGAAAACGTGTGTTTGTGTTCGATCGAACCGCAGACACGTGGAGAAAACTCCGCTAGTAGCTCCGCAGATCCCAGCTGGATACCATTGTGATGGAAAACACAGCCTAGCCAAAATGAACCAGAAATCGCGAGAGAGAGAGAGAGAGAGAGAGAGAGAGAGAGAGAGAGAGAGAGAGAGAGAGAGAGAGAGAGAGAGAGAGAGAGGGAGAGAGAGAGAGAGAGAGAGAGAGAGAGAGAGAGAGAGAGAGAGAGAGAGAGAGAGAGAGAGAGAGAGAGAGAGAGAGAGAGAGAGAGGGAGAGAGAGAGAGAGAGAGAGAGAGAGAGAGAGAGAGAGAGAGAGAGAGAGATGAAATGTACACACGTTAGCAGACTTCGGGAAGAAAGCGCGAAACGGATATTACACACGAGTGGGTAGCCAAGAATCGAGCAAACACACGTGCTCACATAGCTGCACGTATTGGAACGACCGCGAGGTCGATGGAAATGAGGAAAACGCTGAATCGGCAGAATTTGGAATGCCGGGGAAAAGCTCCCTTCGATCCATCCCGAAATTAAATGCCCCTTATTTTCACGGTTTTTTCTTGCTGCAGACAGAGCCCATTCCAATTTGCACTTTGTAGGTACATATAGGGTGACCGGAAAAGTGACGTCCGAAAAGACATTCTTGATGCCTCGTATCTAAACACTTAGGATATTCGGATACCCATCCGAATAACCCATTTATGTTCTACGATCTTTTTCAGTTTTCGAAAAAAAAAGGATAACATTTTTTGTACAGTTTTCGTATGGCATTTGTTTTTATTTTATTTCTTGTCTACAGTGGGTAACAAAAATATTTGTACACACCCTCTATTCCAAATTATCCTACGAAAAAATGAATTGCTTCGTTAAGTTTCTGTGTTCGATAGCTTATCCTAAATATACATTGTGTCTCTTTAGAAAATATTTGGGAAAATACAAACGAACAAATAAAGCCAAATTAAGAACAGTTTCAGAACAGTTCACCCACTGTCTGTATTTTCCTCTTACAATTAAAAGTTTTGTGAAACAGTCCAGTACTTTAAATTAGTATTTTTTGTATCATATGAGCTTTAAGGTAGAACGAGCCCGCGCTCTTGATTTCTATATATTTTGCTTAAATTTTAACCAGACATTGTTCATATCGTTATGCATGTTTGAATGAAGTCGACAGTCGACTGTTGAGATTGGGAAATAATGGGTTTTGAAATTGCAACCTTAACCACTGCAGGGTGTGCATTGAAATTTAGACAGAATAATCTTCCGTACAAAATATTTGTCCCCTATAATAAGAAGACATGGCAACACCGCATCGCTCCACGTATCCAATGACGTAAGTTTATTAATGAAGATAACATAAACAATATCAAATATTAATATTTATGACGCAAATATTCTTTTTATGATGGAAGTTTTGAACTTTAGGAACACGATATTTTTTATTCTCGAAATATTGAACAATACTGTTCTGCGGTGTTGCCATATGTCTTCATATTATAGGGGACAAGTTATTGTTTACGGAGAATTATTCTATCTTTGTTGAACGTTTTTAGCTAAACTAAATAGTAAAGGCAATCCAAACTTTTTTCGCTCTTCTCCTAACCAGTTTGCTATCTGAACGTAATTTCTTTCAAAATTTGTAAACACGATTGCATGGTACGACGAATTATGTGACCTGACTTTCGACCAATGCAGACCCTGCACTGTTAAAAGTTGCAATTTTAAAACCCATTATCTCCCAATCTAAATAGTCGACCGTTCTGAAATTTCACTCAAACATGCATAATGATATGAACAATGTATGGTTAAAATTTAAACAAAATCTATAGAAATCAAAAGCGCGCGCTCGTTATACTATCTGAAGGATCTTCTTAAACCTATTTTTCCAATTTTTGATGAAAAACTAAAGCATTCACGTTAGTGTTCACTTGATCATTAATTTATTGCTCAAAAGTGCACTTCACGATGACAAAAGTTTAAAAAAATCGTGCGGCAAGTACATACACAAAAGTAAAAAAGTGCTTTTTTCTCGAAAAGTTAAAAAGATCGTACCACATGCATGATTCAGCAATTCAGATTCAGATAGGTATTGATACTGAGCATCTAGATATCCATTCTGAATGTCACTTTTCAGGCCACCCTGTATATATTCCATTAGGCACATTCGTGGAGAAATCTGCAATCGATTGAATGCCCGTGAAGTATGATTCACCCACCTGATGTTCTCGATTAAATTATAACTGCAATGTACCTGAGTGGACATAAATTCACGCGATTTGCGCCGCTAATGAACGCGATCCATTCGAAATGTCGGTCGGGGAACCCGATAACCGGTACATGGGCTCGCATCTAGACAGGGCGAGTTCGTAAATAGACGAGGGAACCCGGCTCACAATCAGCACGGAAAATCTTTTTACGAGTCGAGGAGCACCAAAGGATTTTCTCTCACATTCCACTCTTCCATTGCATGCCCGTGCTTGTGGTTTTGAAGAGCCTCGACTTCGTGGCTGCCATAAGAGTCACCAGTTCCCATATTCAACCTTATGCATTCGCCAATGTCTTCAAAATCACTTTTGGATAATGGCATTTTTTATATCAAAGTCATTTCAAGGACTGTCCTGGGCCAAGATCGATATTTTTGACGATCGTCCTTAAGGGGGGTTAAAATAGCTGATTTTCAAGATTTTTTTAAAAGGTAATTTTCCTTCGCCATTTTCGAAAATTGGGGTATGTTTTATTATTACTTTTGCCTGTTCCTAGTACTTTCAAATATTATTATTAATATTTGAAAATGGCGGAGGTATGGCACGGTCCTCTGAACGGGCAGCGGCCGATGTTGTCAGACGGCGTGACACGTAGCGTCGGCAGGATCAATCTGAAAAAAAAACAACGACGATTGTTGTTTCATTAACACTCATGCGCAGAATATGAACCAATAAGAAGTGAGAAATGTTGAAAATCGACGAAATGGTACGCTTTGAAACAAAAATATTGAATTTTTCGGAAAAAATGGCTATGCTTTGCAATAAAAAAAACGACTTTTTTATTTCAAAAACATTTAGGATCATGTTTTAGAGGATAAAGTTAGAAAGATTTACACCAAATTGCATCAGTATCGGTCGATTAGTTTTTTAACCATGCGTCACGCCAGTTTTGAAAAAGCATTTTAGAAGACCGTACCTCCAACATTAATTTTTTGAATTTTGAATATCATGTAACAGCCAAAAGTAGTAACGAAACATACCCCAAGTCTCAAAAATGGTGAAAAAATCTTTCCTTCAAAAAAAGATCATGAAAATCAGCAAATGTTTTCCTCGCTCAAAGGTATCTCGTCCCTTAACCTTTTGAAGCATAGTGACATACTGGTATGTCACCTACTTCCACTCTGTTTTTCTTGAATGAAATTTTTTTTAGCGCATAACGACGAATGTAACTGTATATTTAGGATGTTAGGAGCTCAATTGTTACTACAATATCACTATTAACGGCTCATATTGCACTTAGGGGATGTTGATCATCACTACAGTACAATAAAACACGTTTTTTAGACAATAAATGTAATTGTGCCTAATCTAGCAGGTAAACCATACACAAAAAATGAATTCCGAGACGTTTTTCGGGTCGCTGATTACGAATTCGAGCTCAGAATCCAGAAATTCAAAATGGCGAATCCAATATGGCGAACTAAAACCAGAAATTTTACTGGAAATAATAAAACATCGGAGTTGTTCAATACGTTGATTCTGTTATACTGAATTTCTAATAGAATAACGCTTTTAGCATTACCTGGAGCTAACGGCGAGGACCCAGCGAGTTTCTAGCTCCATATTTTTTTAATTTAATTTTTTACATTTGTAGTTAATTTTTGCTTTTTTATTTTATATATTTTTTATATTATATATTATTATAATATATTATAAAAATATATTTACATATCAATTATAATATATAAATAATTTTATATATTATTATAACCCAAACCTACCATTTTTGCATTTGTGGTCCGCCATATTGGATCCGCCATCTTGAATTTACACATTTTGAGTGCAGATTTGTAATCAGCGACCCCGAAAACCCCCGAGTACGAACTTTCGCTTTCACAAACGATTTTTGCATTTATGGTCCACCATCTTGGATCCGCCATCTTGAATTTACAAATTTTGATTGCAGATTTGTAATCAGCGACCCCGAAAACCCCCGACTACCAACTTTCGCTTTCACAAACGATTTTTGCACTTATGGTCCGCCATATTGGATCCGCCATCTTGAATATCCAAATTTTGAGTGCAGACTTGTAATCAGCGACCCCGAAAACCCCCAAGTACAAAGTTTTGAGCTGATTGCTCGTAAGGAAAAATGTATGCTTCAAAGGGTTAAACAACCGATTGAAATGTGCTGTACATTAGGGTGGCACAAATTTGAGCTCTATTTTTTTCCTTTTTAGCACCATTCAATTATCTACTTTAAAGAAAACAAAATTGTCGCGAAAGATGCAAGCGTTCGAAAAATATTTAGAGGTCGCTCAAGCCTCCCAAAAATTCAAATTGGGATTAAAAAATTGAGTTTTTTCGGTCACTTCTCACTCATGAATTTCACGCTTTATAATTTTCAAATTAAGCTCGCGAAAGCTGTAGCCGGTCAATGAATATTTAGCTCAAAAGCTTTAAAATTTTCAATTGTCGCGAATTTTTTTTCTCCTCTCGCTCATAAATGTCACGCTTTGTAAAGTTTTTAAAACAATGAATATTTGTTTTCTGTAGAAAGGGTTTTTTTTTTATTTACCTCACACTTCTAACCCGATAAAACGGGGGCCTATAATTTTGTTACGGACGAGAGCTTTAAAGAATTATTTTATGAGAACCAAGATTATAACTCTTGGGTTAGTAGTGTAAGATAAATTTGAAAAATCTGTTTCCAAAGACAAAGATCAATTGTATTGAAAATTTTGTAAAGCTCCCGATTTATGAGTGTGAAGAGTAAAAAAAAAATTGGCGAACTATGGAAATTTCGGCGCTCTTGAGCGACCGCTAAATATTCATTGACCGGCTAGAGCTTTCGCGAGCTTCATTTCAAAATTATAGAACGTAAAATTCATGGTTGAGAAGCGAACGAAAAAAAAACGAAACCGATTTTTTAACGAAAATTTAAATTTTTGGGAGGCTAGCCTCTAAATATTTTTCGATCGCCCGCAGCTTTCGAAACTATTTTTTTTTTTCTTTAAGACGGAATGCCACCTCATCGCCGTCGGTATGGTAGAACAATTATAGATACTCAAAAGTCTTAAGCTGGATAATTGGATGGTGAGAAAAAGAAAAAAAAATAGAGCTCAAATTTGTGCCACTCTACTAAACATATATCCTTCCACTCATAGCCGCCCGAAGACATTCGTCAGCTAAGGGCTCTTGGCCTCGTTTTTTGTTCACCAGGAGTGCAAGGATGCCTCAAGGTAGTGTTCACTGGCAAGGGACACAGAGGAGAGCTTGCGGTCCTGGGGCAAACTGGAACGTTCAGGTAAAATCGATGTCGTCAAATAGGTATAACGAGTCCAGAGAAAGAGAGCGAGATAGATCAAGAAGAGAGAATGATAACGAGACTGAGAGAATACTCCAGATAAGAGAGTATCGGTTTCCACATATCTATAAACCACTAACTGGGACACTTATCCCGCGATAAGTAAGCGAGAAATTGTGCTAACGATCTCACTCCTCCATTCGCTCTTTACGTCTTTCAATGTCTTTCGGTACAACCCCACTATGCAAAACTGTCCCCCAGGTCGTTAGGGGAAAAGTTACGACGAGCTGCATCTGGCACGCCTGCAAAGCACTTGGAATCGGACTATTGCTGATGTTACTCGGTGCTTGCATGGCGACTATAGGTAAGAGCGACTCATCGAAAGATCGACGTTATCACAAGGTGGACACGTGAATACCTGGACTCGAACGAATGACCAAAGCACATAACCAACATGGACCGCAAGCCTCATTGACATTGATGGCAAGTGCGATCAATGAGGTGTGAATTGGACTGCCGGTCATTGGTCCGTGAGCAGAGATTGGAAGGTCCGACTCGTCAATCAGCGAGACTTTAATCGATCGTTCTTTGGCAAACGCCACCCACGCAGGATACTATGCAGATCAGTTGTCGGTTGCTCAGGAAATCCGTGGCAACATAACGGTCAAGGTGAAGAACGAGTCTCGAGGCTTTCACCTCAACAACTTGAGCTACGCCGGGCCCATCGTGATGGGAGTCGGAGGTACGTTATATAATCCCTTATCAAACGGAACTTTATCCATCTTGGCGATAATTATCGATTACACGCCCATAAACATAACCTTCGGGTTGGCATACACGCGACCGGAAAACTTTCACACTCTCGGAACCCCAAAAACCACATGCTAAGTGGAAACATGATCCCTTGATCCTTCCTCCCCACCCACCCCCCCCCCCCCGCCGCCATTCCGCAAGAAACTTCAGCAACACACCTGTTTTCCGTGTGCAACATGCGAATTGCCAACGGCCAAACATGCGAATATCCTTAAAAGTTTTTATTCGTCGCAACGGCCAGAACTTGTTTGAAGTGTAAAAAAAAAACCTGCCCCCAGAGAGATTTGAACTCTCGACCCCTGGTTTACAAGACCAGTGCTCTAACCCCTGAGCTATGGAGGCTCATGCATGCCTCTTGCTAAAATGTACCACAATCATCCGACCCTCCCGAGTCCTCGTACTTTGGCACACAAAAGCGAAGGAATCGAATAGAAATTGTTTGTCTCGTGTGAAGACTGAGGCTTTTCGAAATACCTTCACGTTGCCATCAGCCATGAATGAAAAACAACAACTTTTTTTCGCATATACACAGGTACCTGACGAACCACGAGTAACGGAAAGAAACATTTTTCTACGAAGAGAGATTGAATTAACGTGTCGAAGGATTTTCGAAAAGGAATTCAAAATTTTGTTCTCGTGTCCAAACATCGAAAAACGTTATGAATATTTGGATTGCCGAGGGGAAATACGATATTTTGGGAGGAAGACTTTTCAGTCGTGAAACATAACCAAAAATAGTGCATTTTTGAGAAATACTCTCGAATAATGGTGAAATTATTTTTCTTGGCTAATTTTGAAGAACGTTGTGAGTGTACGATGAGGGTTTTCTCACAGGGCAAAAAGGATGCTACTGGTCTCATGCTATTGAGGGGGGAAATACGTTTAGGAAAAATTTGATGATTTTCATGATCTTTTTTTTAAAGGAAATATTTTTTCACCATTTTTGAGACTTTTAGGGTACGTTTTATTACTACATTTGGCTGTTACGTGGTATCTGTATTTTGTTATTCTTTGAAAAGGATGTCGGCGGATGTCGTCAGATGGCGTGACAGATCGGCGGGATTAACCTGAAAAAATCCAACGAAGATATTTGTCTCTTTAACACTCACACGCAGAATACGAACCAAGAAAAGAGAGAAATGTTAAAGATCAATGAAATGTACGCTTTGAAACAAAAAGATTGAATTTTATGAAAAAAAAAGGCTACATTTTGCAGTAAAAAATACCGTTTTTTTAATTTTTAAAAATATTTAGGTTCATGTTTTGGACAATATGGTTCGGAAGATTTATACCAAATTGGAGGGAGGGAGGGAGGGAGAGATGGATGGATGGATGGATTGATGGATGGATAGATGCATGGATCCATACATGGATGGATAGATACATGGATGGATAGATGGATATTTACATGTAACTGTTTTTTTATTTTTCGAAAAGTCTGATTCCATTTTCAATTACATGAGATAGTTGCACTTTGTGTAATATCCGTAGATTTGTTAAGATTAGTTTTTACAACCATGTAACGGCCACAAGTACAGTCCGACCTCCGAATAAGAAACCCGGCAATAAGAAGAAACTTTCCCCAATTTCTCACTCGAAAGTTTCCCCCACCGACTCGAACTCCGAACTCGAAAATTGTGTGCGCGGAACCGCTGGTTAAGAAGCAAGCCTGGGAGAGATTATTCGGGCAAAATAGAGTGAACGTTGCAGTGTAAATTGATGTGTGCATACGTGCGTGAGTATGTGCGTGTGCGTGTGTGAATGTAACAAAAAATCTACAAGTTTATTAGAATTTTTTTGTATTCATCAAAAAGATACATATATGTGTTGACTTCATATAAAATATACTACATTCTGATCTCTTACGCTTCTTTACAGTTTCGGTCATTTTATGACAGTTAATAGTCATTCAGATACAGTAGTGCACAATAATAAGTATGATTATAATCATGCGTATGAACGTATAAATCAATAGTATGTATATTAACGTGAAACAAAAATTCGCTAAATAAATGTCCACGCGCAGTCGAAAACGTTTTTGCATGGGTGATGTGAATACTATGTTGCAACTCATTGGAGCGAGTTTCTTGTTGAGAGGATCGCATGCGGAAAAGAGTGAGAGAGACAGACAGAGGTCTGGGGGTGTGCGATATATAAGAAAAAGTCTTCCCCTTGGGGGCTTTTAGTTTCTTATTCGGAGGTCGGACTGTAGCAATAAAACATACCCTAAGTCTCATGAAAGGAGAAGAAATCTTTCGTCTTAAAAAAATCATGAAAATCAGCAAAAGATACGTTTTGAGGACGTCTCTGAAAGATGTATTGAAATCGTTACCATGGTGATGAAAATTGCATTATTACTTAGCTTGTTCTAAGTCTGTGTGAAATTTGGAAAATTTGGAATCATTCAACCCATTGAAGATATTTTATTATACATGAATTACTGAATTACTATAGATTTTATTATAGATAAATTACTATAGAATTACTATAGACTACATTATTATAGATGAATACTTTTTATTTGCTTGTTATAAAAATGTACTCTTAATTTTTTCTTATTATAGAAGAATTATAGACGTTATGTATTGACGCCTTTAATTTGCATTTTGCGTGCAATCTTAGAAGATCGTGTCTCAGATTAGATTAGAAAAATCATTATTAAAAAATCGTACAGAATGAATTAGATTTTTGTTGTGGGTATAATAACGTTTGTTGGGTGCAAATTAATTGCAAACCGTACAAAAAGTGTTTAGAATTGTTAAAAAATAAGATCAAAGTCCTCAAACATCTATAATTAGTTATAAAATTCGAAATAAATACCCTAACGAAGCGAGTTGTTGTCCAACACCTTGACATGACATATGCCACTGAAAGGTGAGGTGGTGTTGCCAACACAAGAAAAAATAAAACAATTAAACGGACTGCGTACTCTTTGGTAGCGCGCACTTTTTGGTTGCTCTACCCTAAGAATTCTCAAAGGGCGTTCGTCGAGAAAAGTGCAGAATGCAATTGGATCCCAATGAGGACTCCCTATGTTCGGGTGTCCCTAAAAAATCCCTATAAAGATGTGGATGGATCTTAGGACTCCCCAACAAATTTGCAACAATCTTATCCCCAACAAAGTGCAACTATCTTATGGGATTGAAAATGTAGTCAGACATTTCGGGTAATAAAAAAAGGTACATGTAAATATCCATCTATGCATCCATCCATTTATCTATCTTCCAATCCATCCATCCATCCATCCATCCATCCATCCATCCATCCATCCATCCATCCATCCATCCATCCATCCATCCATCCATCCATCCATCCATCCATCCATCCATCCATCCATCCATCCATCCATCCATCCATCCATCCATCCATCCATCCATCCATCCATCCATCCATCCATCCATCCATCCATCCATCCATCCATCCATCCATCCATCCATCCATCCATCCATCCATCCATCCATCCATCCATCCATCCATCCATCCATCCATCCATCCATCCATCCATCCATCCATCCATCCATCCATCCATCCATCCATCCATCCATCCATCCATCCATCCATCCATCCATCCATCCATCCATCCATCCATCCATCCATCCATCCATCCATCCATCCATCCATCCATCCATCCATCCATCCATCCATCCATCCATCCATCCATCCATCCATCCATCCATCCATCCATCCATCCATCCATCCATCCATCCATCCATCCATCCATCCATCCATCCATCCATCCATCCATCCATCCATCCATCCATCCATCCATCCATCCATCCATCCATCCATCCATCCATCCATCCATCCATCCATCCATCCATCCATCCATCCATCCATCCATCCATCCATCCATCCATCCATCCATCCATCCATCCATCCATCCATCCATCCATCCATCCATCCATCCATCCATCCATCCATCCATCCATCCATCCATCCATCCATCCATCCATCCATCCATCCATCCATCCATCCATCCATCCATCCATCCATCCATCCATCCATCCATCCATCCATCCATCCATCCATCCATCCATCCATCCATCCATCCATCCATCCATCCATCCATCCATCCATCCATCCATCCATCCATCCATCCATCCATCCATCCATCCATCCATCCATCCATCCATCCATCCATCCATCCATCCATCCATCCATCCATCCATCCATCCATCCATCCATCCATCCATCCATCCATCCATCCATCCATCCATCCATCCATCCATCCATCCATCCATCCATCCATCCATCCATCCATCCATCCATCCATCCATCCATCCATCCATCCATCCATCCATCCATCCATCCATCCATCCATCCATCCATCCATCCATCCATCCATCCATCCATCCATCCATCCATCCATCCATCCATCCATCCATCCATCCATCCATCCATCCATCCATCCATCCATCCATCCATCCATCCATCCATCCATCCATCCATCCATCCATCCATCCATCCATCCATCCATCCATCCATCCATCCATCCATCCATCCATCCATCCATCCATCCATCCATCCATCCATCCATCCATCCATCCATCCATCCATCCATCCATCCATCCATCCATCCATCCATCCATCCATCCATCCATCCATCCATCCATCCATCCATCCATCCATCCATCCATCCATCCATCCATCCATCCATCCATCCATCCATCCATCCATCCATCCATCCATCCATCCATCCATCCATCCATCCATCCATCCATCCATCCATCCATCCATCCATCCATCCATCCATCCATCCATCCATCCATCCATCCATCCATCCATCCATCCATCCATCCATCCATCCATCCATCCATCCATCCATCCATCCATCCATCCATCCATCCATCCATCCATCCATCCATCCATCCATCCATCCATCCATCCATCCATCCATCCATCCATCCATCCATCCATCCATCCATCCATCCATCCATCCATCCATCCATCCATCCATCCATCCATCCATCCATCCATCCATCCATCCATCCATCCATCCATCCATCCATCCATCCATCCATCCATCCATCCATCCATCCATCCATCCATCCATCCATCCATCCATCCATCCATCCATCCATCCATCCATCCATCCATCCATCCATCCATCCATCCATCCATCCATCCATCCATCCATCCATCCATCCATCCATCCATCCATCCATCCATCCATCCATCCCTTCCTCCCTCCCTCCCTCCCTCCCCCCCTCCCTCTCCCCCATTCTCTCTCTCGCTCTCTCGCTCCCTTTTTCTACATGTAATTTACACTACATTACAATTACAATTTTTAACCGCAAATGTACACTACATGTCATTCGGCATTGTTCAACCAATCACAGGCATTCGGCATGTCGCAGCTGCCCTCACTCTACAACAACACCGTGGTAGTGGAGTGGGGGGAGCGTTAATTTCGTGTGACATCCAGCTAACTCAGACCTCTATACCCGGCCAACCTCAACAAAAATATACATTCTTAAAAGCATTTCCAATGCTCAAATTCTCAAATGACGTCAATCGAGAAATAGCGCGGAATCCACTTGGATTCCAATGTGGACTCCCTACGTGTGGCGTCCCTACCAAATCCCTATAGGGACGTGGTAGGATTTGACAACTTTGCAACAAACATCTGCACGGGTTTCCATTGATCATTGAAGGTTGGGCGCGGAAAAAAAGGATTTTACCGATTTTTTGCAAAACCCGTTTCCAATAATTCGCCAAAATGACTTTTCAGGCTTCATAGTGGTGGCCGCGTGTGTGATGACGTTCGAGGCTCGCGACAGCGCCGCAAAGGTGGTCCCGGCACGTTTCCGGTTCAGCCAAGGCTCGACCCTCCAGAATCGCAATCAACGAAGTCGTCGCTCGACATCAAGCCAAACCACTAAGTGGGATCATCAGTTCGGCCTTTTTCGTGTTAATCGAAGCCCGAGCCCGAGCGCTCAGGAGATTTATCGCAAACAGCTGACCGCCGAGTTCCTTCGCTTCTCGAAGAATCTGCGGGACAAGGGCTTACCGAACAATCCGATAAAGAAGAGTCCCAGCGCGCCGTCATTGGACACCAAGAAATCGCCGGGAACTCGAAGAACTCCCAAGTACTCCGGCTGCGCGCTCTTGAATCCGGAATTGTTGCAGAGACAGGCATTGTCGGTCGACAATCCGAGCTACAGTCCGCAGCACAGATCGAACGCTGACAGCGTCGACCACAACAAAAATCACGGCAGCCAAGTCTCCATGGCTATGGATCTTCATATTCCCAACAGAGGACCGATCACGCTTAAGGTTCGTTACGTTGAGATACCGTCAGAAAATATAGCCTGACTGCGAATTTTCCACTGGGACGGAAAGTTACAGATCTTGGACAACAAAGGGCGCAAAGGGTGGAGACATTCATTGAAAAATGCAAAAACAGCGCCATTATGCTTGTTCTGCTGCACTTTCTGCTGTTTTTTCTACTAATTTTTTATGCCATTTTCCTGCTTTGATAAACGCACATCATTTTCTTTTGGAAAATGACAATAGTAACTTTTACTTACAAGGAACATTCCTTAAGGGGCTGCATCTACCTAGATGTCCGAAAAAATGGAGTTTTCCGGGAAACGGTTGGTGAAAAGAAACGCATTTTTAACAAAAAGATACATATATTGAGAACCTTTTAAAAAATCCAGAAAAACAACAATAACATGGCCGCTGGCAAATTATGAAATTTATTTTTCGTAATATTTGGCAGTGGACACTCCCCAGCTTAAACAGTACATCTGAAATCTAAAATCCAAACGGATAATTCAAGCCAATAATAAATACGAGTCGTTGACGATCGTCAATTTTTCAAATAGTTTTTTTTTAACAACGTGGCGGTGGATTGAAACTCGAGCATACAAACTCTGTGAAAAAAGTCGTCATTTTTACGTAACTATTGAAAAATTAAGATCGATTTTCAAAAAACAAGATCGTCAACGTCCTTTAAATATTTCTGATCATATCTTCTGTAAATTTGAAAACAATCTATGCAGCGGTTCTCGAGATATCGTGTTCACCCACTTTGAAAACAGTGTTTCGAGAAAAACGCGTTTAAAGTTTGGAGTATGGTGCTACTATCGCTCGCCCGGCTGACTGTTAGAAGCTGTAGCTCATTAACTTTTAGGAATATTTCAATAAAATTTTCAGGAAATATGCTAAAATGTAATACTATCGAATAAAAATATTTTTGGAAAATGCAATTTTTGACCCACTCCGTTAAGTGTGCACTTTCCATTTTGTTGAAACGCATGTGATAACGCATGAAACATTATTAGACGCGTATTTTGTTTATGGGCGGTAAGGGGAGTAACCACCCCTCAAAGAAAGGCGTGTCGAAGGGTGATTTTGCAGTTTCACCCACAAGCAGTCCACCGATCTGCATGAAACAAAAACCAAAATAATTCTAATTTAAAGCGATGAAAAATCCACGATAGAAGTATTGGAAAAAAATTAACTTATGGGGTGACCCTGCTTTTTTAAGGGGCGGTTCCCCCTCTGAAAACAGTTTTTCCGCCGATAAAAAAAATCGTGTCTAATAGTTTTCAATGCTTTATGACAACTATGAGTTGCAACAAAATCGAAGGCGGACACGTAAGTGATGTTCCTTGTTAGAGAAACTCTAAAGGGATAAGGTTGGCCTCCAAACTCCGTCTAGAAAAATTATTTTCTTAACTTTTCCGCAAGACTACTCAGCTTTTTGTAAATTAGAGGGAGAACTATGGATTTTAAATAAAATGTCTAGAAGATTAAAAGTTCGATTAAGGTATTCCGTTCGCGGAGGCCCGTAATTTGTGGGCGCAAAACCAGGCCCGTTTGAATCGTTAGTAAAATACAGTTGCGCCTAATAAAAATAAATTACAATCAATTATTATACTCGACGATGAATGAGAATAAAAAAATTTCCATGAATTTTGTAGATTACAAATAAAACATTTTTTCTGATCTGTCGTGGTTGCGAAAATTCTTCTGCTAGCCACATCTTTCTAAGTTTTATCATGAATATTTTCTTTAAGCATTCGGTGACCCATGGTTTTAATTTTCGTTGAGGAATCATTCGATTTTTTTACGTACGTAGAGTAGTTTATATCAGCCATGTAGAGTTATTTAGTATATAAATCATTACATAGAAATGTGGCCAGCATATGTCATCTCCATGGAGTGCCATATAAATTACATGATTTTTAAGTCGTATAATTTCTTGTTATGAATTACGTAAATTGGATTGAAATTTTATCAGTATGCCGAGATGTATTGTTACTTCATCGTGAACGAACGGCAGTTAAGTGTTAAATATTCGGGGTCATGAAAGGAATACCTTAAAAATAAATCAAACAGGTCAAAATTTAAAAAATATAATATTTTATTACTTCCTTTCTACGGTAGCTTTCCGTCCAAAAATCGTGAAAAGTCCGTCCATATTTTCCACCGGTAGTGTGTATATTTTTGTACTGCCGCTGGTTTGAATAATTTGTAAGAAAAAATTAAGATAAAAAATCCTTTTCCTCCAACTCCAGTTCTTTATGCATTAGTCACATACTCCATGTGCAATTCTGGAATCATTTCATTCCGTCCTTTCACTTTGTACGAGTTTGAAAGCAGATGCGACAGATTATTCGGAAAAGATTTATATTCAGATTAAGGTTCTTATGGGGTTACGGCGAAATGCTACCAATGAGCTGATTTTTTTCCAGAAGCTTATAAACGCTTTGCTGATTATCTTGTGCAGTTTTGATACAATACGCAGTACCATTTTTTAGAGAAAATAATCGCAAATTCGACGTACGCCGTGGATAATTTTGCTACTCGGTCAGGATAATTAACAACAAATATTGTTTGTTGTTATTCTCTTAATTAGTACCAATATCTTAATATTGATTTGATAACTATGTTCAGAAATTATAATTCTCTAGAAATTTCTAGACAAAGACAAAATACAGCGGATTTTTTGTCAAACATAATTTTTTTTTTGAATATCAAAAAATTATTGAAATTCTTTATCTCTTCCAGATTATAAACAGCTTTAGTACACACTTCTTCTTTCCAGCCATTTTTTTTTACTCGTACTGATATTCATTGTTGACAGCTCCTTGGGCTGATATTGAGGTTACGAACGGGACGTATCATTATAACTTCGCGACACTTCTGCCAACCTGGGCATTATATATCACGATTTACGACGTTGCCAATACGTCTCGCATTAATTGAGCGAGAAAAAATTATAGAAAATAATTACACAAAGCAATGAAAACATTTAATGTAATCAACGAGTATTCGAAAATGCATTTTTTACAAATAAATGTGGAAAAATAGTTCGAAAACCAACGATTGATAGGACGATTATTTGATAGCTAACAATTGGTAACAGTCGATTGGGTCCATGCATAAGCATAGGGCGCTCCCCTCGTACTTCAGCCCCGAGGGCTAGACCCCATAACAACCTTAAAGGTAACGGCGAGGCGTTATTTGTTGGTGAGCGAGAGCTCTAGCTTAGCGAACAATTATCTAGATCACTATAGTTGACTATAACGATCTAAATAACCGAAAAACCTTCATGGACCTTATTTTGCTCAGAATGAAATGTTCATCCTGAAAAACTCTTCTGAATCCTAATCAATCCTTTTTTCCTATACTCGTGTGATCCATATTTTTTTTCGTATTAACTAATTTCGTAAACGTTTTAAGGGATCATCAAAGTATAACGGGTCGAAAAATCGATGATTTTTCGCGATTTTTTTTTTTCGATGGTTAAAATACGCTAATTAGTCTGATTTTTTAATGTCAAATTAAAGCACTCGTGAAGAACGGAGAATAATTTTTTAAACGTTTGTTTTTATTTTATTTTGCATTTTTTTAACGACTGAAAATGTCTTCGAAAAAAAGGAGTCCTCACGATATACACGGTTGTGGCCGTAAACATTATCTGAATTAAAATTTGTAAAAAGATTATCAATCAGCATGAAAGCCGCAGTCTTGCTATGACATTTTTTTATCAAAATTGACAAAATGGCGGCGGTTTAAGAAAAAAGTATCGAATTAAACCGATCTTTCGACAGTTTTGCGTTGAAAAAAAAATATAAAGATTTTTGAAAAAGCTACCATAGCAAGATAAAGGATGGCGTGAAGAATGTTGTGTCAAAAAATTTGAGACGGATAGCTTGAAAACTCTTCCTTTGAGAGTGCACACCGTTTTGAAAAACGACATTTCAAGAAAAACGCGTTGAACATTTTGAGTGCAGAATTTTCATGTAAATTGTCTACTTACGAACAATCGGCGATGCCAGGTCCATGTTTATAACCGTCTATACTATCAGATATACAACAAAAAGTCGATTTTTTGAAAATTTTACATTGTGACGATCCCTTAAGCAATAGAGATGACGTAATAATGTGAAATTAAGGTGAAAGACCGATCGGACACGGCGAGGAGGCATCAATTGCTGAGGCAAACGAAAATCGACGACCTCGAAGAAGCTCCGGTCGCCGAAGAGACCAGGAGAACCGGAGGGTACACGAAAAAACGACAATCAGGTATGAACCGTTCGATCGGCTCGCCGATTTTTCGTTTCGATCGAAAAAAGTATTCGGCCATTTTGGACTGCAATCATTTTTTTTTTTTGTTGAAAAAGAAAAAAGTTTCACCGTCATTGAACTCGACTGTAGACGCTTTTTCCATTGTAGACGCGGCCAGCTACTCCTGGAGCGCTTACAGCCGATTTCCCGACGATTTTTTGCCCCGCAAACGAAGCTCCATCGACGTGAGAACGTCCGAGGAACTCGGCCTACTACCCATGCCGATCAGTTGCTCTCCCCGCGACTTTCGGAAGATCTCGTCGCCGAACTTTCGTAATATGTCGTTCGACAGAATCGGAAGTGAACGCCGTATGGAGAGGTCACTGGGGAGCCGCAAAGCGAGCCTCGAGTTCAAGAGGAGTCCGGACTTCCGGCGGGCCGATTACAGGCAAGTCTTTGGCTCGATGCTCTTCCCGAGGTTCCTTTTCGGTGCCGAAAAATCCCTTCACATACCCACTTGAATAGTTGACCGGAAAAAGAGATATCAAATTGGTAATTTGACGGACGATACGCTCGGGGAAAAATCAAACAAAATGGCCGCTTCGAGAATCAAGATGGCCGGGGTTGCAAAGTACAGTGCACGCAAAAAATATCAGCTGTTCGAAAAATTCCATTTTTACGAAAATCAGCCACCGAAAGGATTTGGTTTGTTTGGGAATAGTAAAAGAAAATTGTTTAAGGCCGTATTTTAGTATGAATCCCCATTTTCAAGGTGAATTTTTGGTAATTAAATTTAGAGAAAGGGTTGAATCTACAGTGTTAGTATTTTATAGTTATATTTCATACACGTTCGTAGTAATAACTTAATTTTTCGAAGCATTTTATTCCAAATTGCACAATTTGGAAGCGTTTATCTGAGAATTTTTTTTTTAATCGGGCGTGTTTATTTCTCAGAAACTACTGGGCCGATCGACTTGCAATTTTGCACGCATGCAAAGTACACATAGGGCTATCGTTCGGCCTTTCATCTTTCTGATTTCTTTATCATTACTATTTTTCCGGGCCACAAGAAGTGAACATTTCGTTGTAAAAATCAGAGTACTTTTTTTCAAACGGCGCCAATTCGTGATTTTTTCCTACATTTTTTTTATTAGAGGATCGAACGATAGCCCGACATGTACACTGAATGTGTGCGCAATTAGAAGTCAATCGGCCTAGTAGTTTCTGAGAAAAATACACGCCCGGGGATAAAAAAAATCGCGACATCACCTACGCAAAATCAAATATCATGAACAATTTCGAATAAAATAGTTTGCAAAAATTCAAGATGTTATTTCAAACATGTATAAATATAACTGTGAAATGCTAACACTGTAGATTCAAGGGGAGAGATACCTTTAAGCTGGGGAAAAATTAAGGAAAGATTTTTTCACTATTTCTGAGACTTACAGGAACATCGCTTGGGTGTCCTCCTCCGATTTTGTTGAATTTTTTTTATGTGGAAGAGTATCAAAAACTAAGAGACACCAATTTTTTTTATCGGCGGAAAAACGGTCTTAAGGGATGAAACGCACCCTCAAAAATGGGGATGTTTTGCGTTTTTCGTTGATAACGTTTTAACGGTACGAGATATTAAAAAATTTCAAATTGCAACAATGTTAATTTTTTGTGTACTATACAAAAAGATGAGAACGATAACGTTATTGACGGAAAACGAAAAACACCCCTGTTTGAAGGGTGCGTTCCACCCCTAAACGCCATTTTTTCGGCCGATAAAAAAAATACGTGTCTCGTAGTTTTCGATACTCTTCCACATAAAAAAGTTTCAACAAAATCGGAGGAGAACACCAAAGTTCCTTGTTAGGGTATGTTTTATTACTAAAAAGGTTTCAAGAAAATCGGAGGAGAACAGCAAAGATCCTTTTTAGGGTATGTTTTATTACTTCTGACTGTTACATGGTATTTTTTCTCATTAATCTTCAAAAATGGCGGAGATACGGCCTGGTCTTCTAAACGGGTTGCGGTGGATGTTGTCAGACGGCGTGACTTGTAGCGTCGCCGGGATTAATCTGAAAAAAACCAACGAAATTTTGTTCTCTCATTAACACTCATACGCAGAATATGAACCAAGAAAAAGTGAGAAATGTTGAAAATCGACAAAATAATACGCTTTTAAACAAAAAGATTGAATTTTTCAAAAAAAAATTGCTCCATTTCGCAATAAATGTATTTCTATTTTTAATTTTTAAGAACATTTAGGGTCATGTTTTAAACAATACGGTTAGAAAGATTCATACCAAATTTCCTCAGAATCGGTCGATTAGTTTTGAAAATGCAGTTTAGCAGACGTCCCATACCTCCGCTATTTTTAAAGAGGAATTTTCAAAAAAAAACCATGTAACCACCAAAAGTAGTAATAAAACATACCCAAAGTCTGAGGAAAGGTGAAGCAATTTTTCCTTGAAAAAAAATTATGAAAATCACCAGAATTTTTCCTCGCCTAAAGGAATCTCCCGCCTTGAACTCGAAATTTAAGGCGTTACCTCCACTTGTAGCGCAAAAAAGGCCTTTTTCATGAATTTTTTTAAAGAAAACTACAAAACTTTTTTAATCGATCAATATACCATCTTAAAGAACACATCTTGAAGAACTTTCATTAATTTTTTTATTGAAAAATATTACATTGTTTAGTGGCAAATGGCCGTCAATGAAATAATGTTTTTATATACACGGTTTGCGGTGACCAACATTGCGGCGAAGTGGATCATCTGAAAAAAAAATGCGGATGGATTTAGTCAAATATAAGTATAAACTGGTCTTTAATCGAAGAATTTTAAAAAATATTCATTTTTCACAAAATGGCGGACAGTCAAAGTTAGTGGTTCGATTTTAACGAAAAAAAACGGCCGTTTTTTGGCAATAAAACGGCCATTTTTTCGAAAAAAAAATCGAACGATTAAAGACTACATTTTTATGTATTAAATAAGCCTGCAAAATTTCAAGAAGATCGATTCATTAGTGTTCGAGTAATCTTGGTCACCGTCTTCAGAAATGCCATTTTGAGAAAAACGCGTTTAAAGTTTCAATTTCCGGTCGTTTACACAACGGATTCTTCTCTCTCAACGCTCATATCTCAGTCAATTTTGTTCGGATCGACTTGAAATTTTCCGGACAAATTCTCAGATACGTATACTTCAAAAAAATGCAATAAAAAAAATCGATTTTTTCAAAATCGCAAGTGGGGGTAACCCCTTAAAATAAAAAAAAAATGAGACGTCACCGACGGATGTACGTGAATGAAATAAATCGACAGATGCATGGTGGACGATGGTGACATGAGATCGAGGGCGAATACAGGTGAGAGTGTACGTCGTCAAAGGCAACCGAAGCTCTATCATTCGAGATCGGACGACGCGAGGCGTAGATCCTTCGACAAGCACCGAAGGGATTCGCAACAGTCGAGCAGATATTCCCTAAATACTCAAGCGGTACTCGAGGCTTGCGGTCCCGAGTACGAGCTCAAGTACTTCGCGACAGCCTCGTCGGAGACGACGAATTCTCAGGATAAACGGGCCAATTCGGACGAGGGTCATCACGTTGTCGAGATTAACTTGGACGCCGCGAATACCATTACGCCCGAGCAAATTTCCGTCGAGAGCGACGCTTTGCTCGAGGAGCCCGAACTCGAGAATCTCACTGATCCCGAGGACGACAGCAGCACCAGCGACGAGCCGATCGATCACGTGGACGATGAAGAAAACGAAAATTCGAAACTTCGGGCACAAAGCTCCAAGGGCTCGCGAAAAAGACGTCTCGTCACTCAGGAAACCGTTTTGCACGTTGAGGCCGATTAAAATAATTCCGTAATTAAATACGATCTGTATACGAGACATTCTTCGGGGAGGGTAGACGTTCTTGTCTCTCACTCCCACTCTCGCACACTGGAATTTTCATATACAACTTTTTATCTTGTTGCAACGACGAATTTCCAGCTGCCGTTGTTCCATGAGACATTTTTCTCGCGATATCGGAGTCCCGCGACCTTCAGCGGAATTTAAAATCCGAGGAAACAAATCGAACAAAAAAGGGAGAAAGAAAAATATCGAAAAAAAAAAGTTTTGTGGCTTTTGGACAAAAAGATTGACGAGAAACAAACGTTGATGGGGCTCTGCACACGCGATAAATATTTTTCAGACGTGCTTTTACAGGAATGGGAAAGGTGGATGTCGGAATGGTCCGGCAAGCAAGCAGGTGTAACTTTGAAAATTTGAGTAAAAAACACGCATAAGGGGAGGGTGCCAATCGAGACCGATCGATTTCGCCCAAGCTGTGAAGGTAGAAGGAGGTGGGTACCTACTGACGGGATCATCACGGTGTGACCACCCGAAAATAGCCGACTTTTGCGATTTTTTTTTTTTTTAGGTGGATAGGATAAGCTAATTGGTCTAGTTTTTTTTTTACAATTTAAGGCACCGAGGAAGAATACAAAATGATTTTTTTTAAATTTCTTTCTTTATTGTCAAACATTGTTTTTATTTGCGGAAAATTGCGTGGAAAAGAAATGGTGTCCCTTGGTGGCCAGGATTGCAGCCGCAAATTTTATCTGGGTAAATATTCGGGGAAGTGTCACTCCCGCTAAAAAGAGGCTTTGAATTTTTTATCTATTCTTTATGATCATAAAACCTTATATTAAATTACATTTTAATGGCGCATAATGTTTGGGTTTGTTTGGGTCTTGAAAATCTTGAAACTTGAAAGAAAAGTTCGAAAGATCGACGAATAAAAATCTTTAAAAAAATATTTATTGACATTGTTTTTGTTGATGCGCTGCCATAATAATATTAAATATGATGTTTTTTAACCGTAAGAAACCACACAAAAAAAATCATCTCGATTCTGACAGGAGTGACACTTCCGACTATTTACCATTATCTGAAACAAAAATTTCGAAATGATTGTTTAATCTATAGGAAAGCCGCTATGTTCTTATGGACGTTTTTTTTAGTGAAATTTAAAAAAAAGGCGGCGTTTTGAACAAAAAGTATCAAATTTAGCTTTTTTCGATAGTTTTTCGTAAAAAAAATAAGATGATTTAAAAAAAAAGCTTCCATAGCAACATAAGGAATGGCGTCAAGAATGATCTGTTAAAATTTCAAACGGATATCTTCAAAACTCTTTTTTTGAGAGTGGCCACCGTTTTGAAAAACACCATTCCGAGAAAAACGCGCTCAAAGTTCGGAGTGCGGGACATCACGTGCCAATCACTTTTTCTAAGAAAGGCTGTAGCGACCGAAATAATTCGAATTTCGATCTAATAATTGGAAAGAACGATTATAACCGTGTATACTATGGTGGATAATTCAACCAAAAAAAATCGATTTTTTTGAAAATTTCACACTGTGATGATCCCTTAACGGCCGTAGAAAAGGGTAAAACACTCTCCAAAGATTTCCGAGTAGAGCTTGAGGAATATTTTTTCGACCATTTCCGAGTCAGCAGCGTAGCGCAGTGGTCAAGCGCATCGCCTTTCACCCCCACGGCTTGGGTTCGATTCTCGCTTCTACCATTTTTTTAATTATTTTTTCATTTCCCACAATATTCAACTATTTATTGTAGAATTTAAATGAATTCAAGCAGTTTATTTATACAATTAGGTAAAGTTTTTAATGAAAATAAAAATTCCAAAAATTCTTACAATTAGTTATGTATGCTGATTTTTATTAATTATCAGAAATAATTTTACAATTTTTAGGCTGATATTCATCGTTGAAATACTTGAAACATACATTTTTGTCCCACCAGACACATTCAATGAAAGCATTGTTTGAGCAGTTACATTTTTCCGGAATATACTTCATTGCAAAGCATACTTCATTCAAGTTTTGAAACGGAAGTTTTTCCTTTGTCAATTCGATCGTTCAGCATCAATTCAGTGCTCCTGTTTTCACTCCTATGATCCGGTATGCTTGGTTTGCATCCAAATTGACAGAGGAAGAGCTTTCGTTTCAAAACTTGAATGCAGTATGATTTCCATCGAAGCATGTTTCGGAAAAATGTAACTGCTCAAATAATGCTTTTATAAATTGTGCCTGGTGTGAAAATATGTATGTTTAAAAATTTGCTACGATGAATGTCACCCTAAAAATTGTAAAATGATGTCTGATAGTGAATAAAAAGCAGTGTGCATAATTAATTGCAAAAATTATCGGATTTTTTATTTTCATTAAAAACTTCACCTAATTAAATTAATTAACTGCTTGAATATATTAAAATTCTACTATAAATAGTGAATCATTGCGAGAAAAAAAAATAATTAAGAAAAACGGTGGCAGCGAAAATCGAACTCAGGCCAGCGGGGTACCAGGCAATGCGCTTGACCACTGCGCTACGCCGCTGACGCAGAAATGGTTGAAAAAATATCCCTCAAGCTCGACTCGCAAATCTTTGGAGAGCGTTTTACCTTTTCTATGGCCCACTCAGGTAAAATATTTTAGGAAGGTTAAGTGGGGATCCAACTCCTTCTATGAACGCAGTCGGGGGAAATTGATGGCTCCCGATTAGCGTCCTCCCGAGTTGTCAATCCTCAAACGTCACCATTTTTGGATGCCTTTGGATCATTCGTTATTGGACACAATCCAGACACTTTTATTTTACTTTTATTTTATTTCATTTTACATAATCCAGACACTTTTATTTTACTTTACTTTTATTTTATTTTTCAAAATCCAGACACTTTTATTTACTTTGACTGAAACGTCTTATTCTTAAACTGATCACCAAATTTGTCGAAACGAATTTGCTCAGTTGAATTTTAAGAAGAAAGTCAA